>PVLD010004065.1:0-131302 GCA_004027595.1 Dinomys branickii
CCACGTCTCGCCCCGGCAGCCTGGTCCGCCCTACCACATCTCCCCCGGCATCTCAGAGAAATACGCCCAGTTTAAACTTCCCAGCCGAGGTTCCGGCATTCACGCTCACCAAGTCTGTCTCGAGCTGGTGGTGTTTATTAAGGAGGTTCGCTCCCTTGCTGCTCACCCGGTCGCCATCTTCCCCGGATCACTCCCCTTCCAGACTTACTCTTGATGCATCCTCGGTTCCTGTTGGGAATGGATTTTCAAAATTCAGTCAATGAATAATAAATCATATTTGTTCCTAGGTTTTTTTTTGAGGTATATCCTTCTCCAGTTGATCAAAAAATAAGAACTTATAAGGCCACTTTATTGTTTTCTTGCCCAAAATTTTGTTTTTAAAATATCAGTGTGGGCCTCACAACTTGATAAAATGACCTATTTTTTAAAATTATGCAAAGTATGAAGTAATTGTGAGGTTACTTTTGTCATCAAATACTTTATATAACTTAAAACTTATGCCTCAAAGTGAGGAATACCTCAGAGAATTAGACTCAGAAAGAATTAGACCCAGAATTCTTTTATGGAACTTTGAGACATTTCAAACACTACAAATTCAAAGAAATAGTATATTGAAAGTAGAGATCATATGGATGGTGTTAGCTTTTCTGCAAAAATCCCCTAAAATAGAAAAAAAAAGGCAATAAAGTACTATTCCTTCAAGCTGAAAAATGGTGCTGTGAACATCAATAGGGACTAGGTTAAATATAATATGGCCCATCCACAATAAATAATACTATTCAGGTGTTGAAAAGAAAGAGAAAGACTTAATATATATTGATTTGGCAAGAGCGCCAAGACATACTTTTGAATGAAAATAGTATTCTCATTCATACAGAAAAGTAGAGTATTATTGTGGTATGAACATTCTTTCACATGTACAGGTATAGGATAAATGCATGAAATGCAAGCACTAAGATTGCTTCCAGTGAGGGGCATAGGTATTTGTGAGCATGTTGCACATATGCTTGAATACCTGTGTGTTTTGTAGGTAGTGTGGGAGGCAGTGAACTGGAAATTAACATATTTTCTTCAGAATGGTTCTCTTTGTGTGAATATTTTACAATATTAAATATGGGTATTACAACAAACTAATTCTGAGAAGAAAAGTAATGACTTACTTAGATGCATTCTCTGCCAACCTAAGGTTGTAATTTAATACTGGCATACACCCAAAACTGTAATGCTTTTACTGATGGGACAATTCAAAACTTCTGGAATCAGCTCTACCTTGCTACAGCAATTCATCGAAGAAGGAAAAAATAGAAAAAATGCAGTGGAAAGAGGCAAGCTTTAAGGTTTTCTTAGCTCTCCACAATACCTCTCCTGTCTCATACAGGTCCTAGAATAAGGCAGGTGCTTAATAAGTATTAATGGAGTGAATGCTTTTGGTTTGTTAGAAGTCTACACTTTCATAACTTAAAATGCAAATATGGAACAAATGATATTGTTTAGCATATTTGATGCACAGTGTGAATTTACTATATGGATTAATTCAGTTTTCTGAGCAAAGATACTCCCATCAAGGTCAATAGCAGTGAGTGCTTTGCGAAAGGGAAAACTGCAAAGCCATCAGGGCATCCACTGCTGCACACACGGAAATTCTTTGGTATGGCAGTGCATTCTGCTTGCACTGGATGAGCTATTCTCTTCAACATGGTCCACCAGCCTTCTTTACTATCAGACACAAAGTAGGATCACCCAGAACAGACTCCTGGATCTCAGCCAGGCTTCGTGCCCTGTGGCAAAGCTGTCTGCAACACAAGAGCTTTAGGGAGGTTATGCGTGGAGAATGAAAGGCAAGCAGGCTGTGCACCAGGCTGAAATGGGATCACTACAAGCAGGGTGGGCAGAAGAAACATGGCGGTTTAATATCAAATGATAGGCTGTGGCAATGGACTTCTAGGAAATCAGATACCTTACCAACATTCCTTTCAAGCGAAGAGTTCTGATGGAAAAGAGAATAATGAACAAAAGAAGAAATTGTTTGAAGTTTTAGATTTGCTTGAGGGATATCAGTGGACAGGTGGTAGTGTGCAAAATAATGTTTGTCCATGGCTGTCTTCGGGAGGATCATCCCTATCAGTAATGTGACTTGCAAGCACAAACTGATTTTGTTCCGTTAACAATCAGGGTGGCTATGAACATTATATTTATATAAAAAGATTACTGTGTAATCATGGTGCTTACCTAGGTTGAGATCTGCAACTACGCTACAATTTGAAACCTTAGAAAACAATCTATGTTAATAATTTCCAATGTAAAATAAAAATGTGAGCCATCTGGAAATTATCAAAATGCTATGTAAAGGCGATGATGCCATTTACTGCATAGAATCAATTTAGCACAGCAATAAAAAACACACACACACACGTATAATCTTTGAAAAAGCAGGCTATTCTTTTCCACAGAACTTTTCATTTAAATTCTGTTGCCATTGTTATGTAGTAAATTTGGTTGTCACACAGCTATAGCTAAAGTGCTTTTTATTTGATGTAATCCTACTGCATCATTAAAATATCAGTATTTTTTATGTTTTGCAAATATTTGTGGACACCATTAAACAGCACAAAGCACAGTGCAGTAACAAATGTCCATTTTATGGCCACTGTCAGACTATATATTGTATAACGCCCCAAATATTATCAGCAATCTAGACCTAAATTATCACAACCGTAAGTCCATGAAACACAAGACACATATATAATCTCCCGTAGTCCATGTATTGAAATGTTAGAATTAAAAGCTTGGGCTATCAATTCAGGCAGAAAATGTCATTTTCCAGAGGAATTTTCCATCCAGAACAAAAAAGGAGAAAAGGCAAAAGAATGAGGCTAAGGCTGATTTTTGAGAACAACTCTAAACCTGGGAGAAGAGCTTTATGTCCCAAAGAGAAAACACAGGTGAGAAGGGACATGAATGCGCAAGTGGGAAAAATTGTTCTCTCTTGTCATTGTGTTTCGTTGTCATCATTTTAATGAACAGAAGCGCTCGGATTCGGCAGCAATGTCAGTTTATGGTGTTAGACGTTTTTCCCTCCACTCAAAATTCTACTCAAGAAAAGCTAAGATATTGATGTTTTTAACTATGACGACAAATTACTCAGAACATACAGTTCATTGCAAATACTGAGCAAATAGTTTCTAAGTGTCTCAGGAATGCAGCCAGCTGAGGTGCAGGGTACAACAGGGAATCTAAGGTCTGGTCAAAATCGGAAATATTTTGTCATGTAATTAGGTGGACCCATTGTGGGAGTTATCATATACACACAGAGATTCAATTTGTCTTGTCACAAAAGTCCCCTAACTTACTGTTAAATGTTTCCTTTCTTCTGCTGAATTTTGTTATCACTTTCATAAATCACAGAAGACAAATCCCCTTTAACTGCCCATATACCCCTTGGTCCTCTTTTTGTACAGCTTTGAAGGTGGTGAAAGAATCAATTTCATTGAGTACAAATGACAATATTAATCATAAGAGGTTGTCAGGACTTGCAATGGCGAATATATCTAGAGAAGTTGTGGCCTATCCTGGTTTCCTTCTTCATCTGGCCCTGGACAATGGGGGTTGGACGCGTAAGAAGGAGTCGCTCTATCTGCCTGCACCAAAAACACAGGCAAGGGAAAGAAAAAGATAGACTTGCAAAGCAAGTTTTCTCACTTTGAAATGTACTTGTACTCATTTTGACTGGAGCACGAGCCTTCCGTCTGAAAGATTTCAAGTCTTTTTCTGAACTCTGAAGATCAAATGCATATAGTCTGCTCTCCAAAATGACTTTGCAAAAATGAAATGCTTTTATTTTTAATTATGTCTCTTTATTGTGTATAGCTGGGATCTCTTGTATGCTCCTCTGCCAAAGATTGCTTCATTTAGTAGATGGTCAATTTGAACTAACTTTCCCCCACCTGATAATTTCTTGATATAAGTACTGATTTAGAAGTTTGATTTTTGTTCTATTATATGTCATGTTACTGGTATTGGCACAATTGTGACAGGGTTATAAGATGCCTTAACAAACCTGAATTAATTAAAAATTGCAGCTTTACTTGCAGAATATTTTTCCTCATATGATATGAATTGTGTTGAATAATTAAAGTGAAAGTCATAAAATTTATATGTCTAAATAAAAACAGATTTTGAGAGATAAAAATCCTATTTTAGTCAGAATATGTAGAAGGAAAGGAATAAATTCTTAGTCATGTAAATGAGCAGAAATGAGATCTTTTTCAAGACTAAGAATTAGAAATTATTTAAATTAAAATATTAAAAGTACTTTTGACAAAGTAAGGAGATGTTAAAATTCCAATGACATTTCAAAACCAATTGAGTCATATTTCAGTTGCCTTCAAAATAATCTAATTGGAACTTTTAAAGAAGGAAGTTTTATATTGTATTTTACATTTAGATGTGAATGTAGGGCTACTAATCTTTTAAAAATTTATATCTCTTACCTAATTCTGTATCATGTTATATTCAATCTTAGCAATGATGAATGAAGGTAGGTTTTTTTCAGATTGCTTTAATTAATAATTTATAAATTTAATTTTTTATTTCAGCTCATGAAACAAATGTTAAGTTCTACCATTTGCTTAGATTTTTTTCCTGACATTTTGATCCGTTTTCAAAATATGATTATTGGAGGTTTTTCTTTGGGCCTATGAAGAATTGTATGAATAATTCTCCTTTAATTTTGTGGTGATTTGGATGTGCTGTTTATTGTGAGTCATTAGAATTAATTATAGAGGTGGCAGTCAGCATGAAACAAACCACATGCAATTGATGAATTGATTTCAAAATCATGCTCTTTAAGAAATATAATGGAACAATCCTGCAGATAATGTTTATATTTTCTGGCAGAATTTTAATGATTAAAAGTGAATCTGATCACATTATACATACTTACAAATATTTTTGCAATACTCTTCCATTTGAAAACATAATTTTTGCAGTTATGTTTCAAAATGAGAGAATAATACAAAAATGTAGGGATATATAAATCTGGACACAAAAATATGCATTTCTGGATGAATATATGAAAAATTTAAAATCAGCTTGCTGGTGAAGAGAGGAAGAAGGAGAGTTTTACTTTTCATTTTGTGCCTTTCTGAACAGCTGGAATTTTCAATGTATGTTCTACATTTGCTTTTTAAAGCCAATGATAAATAACTCTGTTAGATGGAATTATGTATGATTTCAGTGTTATTCAGTTTTTCCTGTGTTCATTTTAGTTTTTGCTGATAAGCTTTTTATAGTTAAAAAAATTTAAACATTAGGGAAAAAGCTTGTAATTAGGTGGGTTGCTACTTTGCTTTCATGGAGGGGCAAACAAGCAATTTGTACATGGTCAAAAATGTCTTTTAAATTACTTTCATGCTTTGCTCTTGGCCCACTTTTGCTGTAGATTTTCATCTCTGGATAGTTTGATGTTCGGAGCTTTGCTTTATTTGGTGTTTGTGGTTGCTCTGTGGTGACTTTTTGTCTACAGAAAGTCACCAATATTTTTGCTAAATAACTAAATAGCCTTTAACTTTCTCTATTGAGGAAAGAGAAAGCTGGTGACTTTGCTGACTTTCTGTAGAAAAATTTGGTGCTGAGATCCTGCAGTAACTTTCCTAGTTGTCACTTGCTGGTTTGGGAACTGGCTGGAAGAGGAATGTCATGCATAAGCCTACGGAGTGCCTGTGTTCAGTGTTCTTTAAGGAGATGGGATTTTTCTCTATTAAGCTGGTTTAATTTGGGATTTTTTTGTTTGGTTTATCATTCTGATCTGACCTTGTATGCAATATTATAGCTCCGCCATTAACTTCAAAGTTCCTTTTTGGGTTTTAACATTCATTTGGGCATAATTAAATGATATATATTATTTCCTGCCTTCTCTGTTTCATAATTTTACCTTCAATTTTTAGAAAAAATTATTTCACTTTTCCCTTCATTGAAGTAGTATTTTTTGTAGCTAAACAATTCAACTTTTAAAGATAATATTCATAAACTTCTATAATTAGAATTATATACATAGGAGGCACAAAAATACTCATTTATTTCCAAAATACATTCTACTGCTGACAAAAGGAGTCAGAATTATGTAGTTCTAGTCTGTGTCTAAAATGTGCTAAAGCAGTTAGTCAAAAATTGTTAGTAACAAATGTCAGAAAATTTAGGCAAAATAATGGACCAATTAAATATGTAAATTTTTAAAGAGTTTTTGTGGTATCACACTGAAGCAATATCAAAACAAATAATGAGACAGGTTCTTAGATTAAATCTATGCTTAAAATAATTAGAAATAAGTTAATTTTTACTTAAGCTTACATGTCTTTTAGTCAAAATACAGAAAATAATTGTTGGAAAAATTTTGTGTCATATAGATAATGAGAGTATGGTCTTTACAAAAGAAAATTGTTTTAAGTTTATGGATATCATGAAGGATCCCAAGATTAATGTATACATTATATTATCCTTTATTATTGTCATAAGAAGCCCCATGGAAAATGATAAGCAGATAAAATTTTAATTCATATTGATTTTGTCATGTGGTTTTGCTAGACATTTTACAGTTTGTGTTCATTGGAACTATTTCACTATGTTTTAATAGACAATATTGTGGAAAAGAATAAAAAATATTTTCCCCAAAAAAGAAAGCTAAAGGCTATTTAGCATTAAGAAGATACAAAATTACCATTTTTTTTAACTTTTATTTATTTTAAATCTTAAAGGTACACTTATCTGATCATTGCAAATGACAAGTACTGGATCTTTGAAAATTTTGCTAGATACAGAAACATAAATAGTAGTAAAAAGTTCAGGGATAAAAAGGCTTATTTTGCATCAAGTTATTTCATTTACACATCATTTTAATCAAGAATATACCAATTAACTTTTCGAGTATGCTTCATGTGCTTTATTCTTCAAAAAAGGGTCAAACTCTTGGGGCAGGATTTTCAGCACTGTCTTATTTTAACTGAAAATAGAGTATATTTTGTCAGCTTTAATATTATACTATTAAAGATTCAACCTACTGACTTACATGTTGGAAGATGTGATAAACAAACGCATTATGTAGACTCACCTTCACCTTCTATTTTAGACGAAAGTTACTGTTTTAAACCATCAGCAGCTTGTTGGTGTGAGTCCTGTGACAGTGGCTTGGCACTCCTCATGGGACTCTCTGAGTTGTACTTTGAGAGCACACATAGTTTGGTTGAGATTTTTCTAGGGAACAATGCCTCTCTACAGAGTGACTTTTTCTCTTGCCCCATGGCCACAACTTTCTGTCAATTTATTGAGAATATTTCTAGATTAAAAATAGCTTTATTTTTTTGCTGCCATTGCTATTACTGTCATCACTAGATAATAATCACTTAAATTTTTACACACACTATACTTGGTAAAATATGTATATATATATGTATTTCATTTAATCCTTACAGTGACTCTATGAGACAGAAACACTGAGTAGCCAAAGAAACTGAGACACAGGGAAATTAATTAGTTACTGTCTCACAATTAGTGAGTGGTGGTGCTGGGATTTGGATTCTCACAACAGGGCCTATTCTTTTTTTTTTTTTCTGTATCGGGAACTGAACTCAGAACCTTGTGCTTGCCAGGCAGGAGCTTGTGCCACTGAACTATACCCCCAGCCCCCAGAGCCTAGTCTTTAACTTCTGTCAACATAAAGACTGTTTCCTAATTTGTTTCCTAGTTTTTTCCTAATTTCTAATTTATACTAGGTGTGTGTAATCTCAGAATTTTATGAGCAAAAATGTGAATTTTGAAAACTGATTTTAGTTGTTTAATAACTTTTCTCATATTTGCAGGTATGTTTTAAATTTACACAAAAAATAAGTTGTATGGTTTCTCTCAGTGCAAGAAAGAAGCATTAGGCAAGGGGGACATGAAGTGGGACAGTGGATATAAACCATTCATTCATGCACTTACTGAAAACCTGCTTCTGCCTGGTTTTGTGTCATGAATTGGTACCCAAAAGTAAAAACGAAAACAAAAACAAACAAACAAAAAATTCTTGCTCTCAATTCTTGGGCAGGGAACTCAGATGAGCAAATAGATCATTATATCCATCATGAGCAGGACTAGAGCGAAGGCAAATGTACACGCAGAGAAGGCTCACCTATCTCCCTTAGTTTGGGGTGGGGCGGCCAGAAGGGAGCAGCTAAGGAAACCTCCTAGAGAAGGTAGCTCTGGAGCTGTGTCAAATGTTAAGGACATCCACGCAGAGGAGTAAGGAGAGGGCTGAGCTGGGAGAACACAAGTGGAAGGCCACAAAGACACAGAGCAGGGTGTGGCTTGCCTGGCTGAAGCATAAGACATGGGGGTGCAGGCAGCAAAGCTGGGGACATAGGCTCCCTACAATCAGCTGCTCTCTGTATACTAAGGGCTAACATTTATGTCTAAGGAGGTAAGTGTTTAAGACTTTAAACGGGAGAGAACCACAACTAGACGTGTGATGCAGAAAGACTTTTCCGGCCACATAGTAAAGGAATTAATTCTGTGTACCAAGGCTGGAGTCAGGAAGTAGTAGAACTTAAATGTAATAATCCTGGTGAGACATAATTAGAACGCAAATAACACCAATGGAAATGCAGATAGAAAATAGAGGGGAGATTTTTAAAGCAACGTAGGAAATGACTAAATGATTTTTGATGTCCTGACTTCTGTTACTGCAAACCAGTTGTAGGGTCTTTAGTTTTATATAAAATCATACAGTAGTTTTTGGAGATTTAGGCTCCTTTACTCAATAATCACGATAGTACATGCAACATCAGTTCATTCTTTTTCACTGCTATCGTTGTTTCCTCTGCCAATATACATAATTTATTTAACCAATCTACTAATGATTGACCCTTGCACTGTTTTTGATTTTTGGGTTGATTTAATGTTCTATCAAAATTTCTTCTACATGCTTCTCTGTAGACATATAAACTCTATGCATTTCTACAAAATTTGCTGGGTCAGGGATTATAAATATGTCTAGCATTAGATGAATTAGCAGATCCACCCAACAGTTCTCCTAAATGCTTATACTGACTCGTGATTGTACCTATATTGGGGGTCTAGGGATATCCAGGGATATCTAGGGATCTAGATAGTCCATCCTCTCACCCACATTTGGAATTTTCAAAATTTTAATTTTAGACAATCCAGTGAGTATGCCACACTCTGTAATTGTAGTGTTGTTTTGCATTTCGCTGTCGATGTTGATGGCCTCTGTGGAAAGCTTAGCTGTCCGTTTAGATACCTTCTTTTGTAAAGCACTTGTTTTTCTTTTACCCATTTAAAAAAGCATGCATCTTGGCTCTTGTTTGTTTCTGGATGTAATTATTTTATATCTCCTTTGTTGGACATATGCTGAAAATATCTTTCACTGTTCTGTGACCTGCCTTTCTTTCTTTTACTTGTGATGAACAGAAGTTCTAAATTTTAATAAAGTTGATGATGCTGCTGAAATTTGTGGATGATGCTTTTTGTATTCTATTAAAATATTTACCTATACCTCATAAAAATTTATTTTTATATATTTTCCTCCAGAAATTTTATTTATAACAACCTGGAATAGATTTTTTTCTATTGTTAAATAGGGGTCTAATTTAATTTTTTTCCACATAGGGGTATAGTCAGTGGATTCAGCATTTATTGAAAATACTATCATTTATTTAGTATTTATGGAAAATATTATCAATAGTTTATTCAATGTATTATTTTTTACCATCACATTACTAGGTCACCTTTGTCATAAATCAGATAACCGTCTATATGTAAGTCTATCTCTCCACCATTGTGTTTCACCGATCATTTGTGTTGTCTTTGTTCTAGGATTACATTATTCTGTCATTATAGATTTATAATGTTCTAATATCTGGTAGTGTATGTTATCCAAATTTTCTTTGTCTTGATCATTATCTTTGTATTTGTACCCCTTCCCTTCCCTTCCCTTCCCTTCCCTTCCCTTCCCTTCCCTTCCCTTCCCTTCCCTTCCCTTCCCTTTCCTTTCCTCTTTCCTTCCAAAAGATCTGGAGCTACAGTTTAGGCTCTCAGACAAATGCTAGGCAAATGCTCGGCTACTAAAGTACATTTCTAGTCTCTATATTTTAATTTTGTTTTAATTCTCCATTACCTTGTAAGTTTCTTCAAACCTGCTAACATGAGTGTAGTTTGTTGATAATATTCATGATGAGAGTGACTGCTGGCATTTGGTATGGGATTAGTGGACATATTATATATTTTCCTGTCCAATTTTATGTATTTCCTTAATTCTAACTCCAGGTAAAGAATCTATAATCTTGGCACAGCTTTAACTGCTTCCTACAAGTTTCTCACAATATGAGACATTTTCATTGTTTTCAGAAAAAGTATTTTCTAATTTTAATTATTATGTTTTTTTTTGAAGAACATAGTTTAAATTCTAAGTGTATTATTGATTTTTACCTTAATTGTGATTACATCTAATGGTATACTCTGTGTATTACAATATTTTGAAATCTGTTGGATTTGCTTTATGGTGTAGCACATTGCTTATTTTGGTAATTATTTCTTCTGCACTTGACAAGCTACAGTGATACATTTGGTTGATTACTGGGTCAGTTAGGACCATCCACTAAATTGGTTTGAGAGCTGCCTACAAGATTCCAGAAGCATTCTTCTGGGTGATCATGGAGGCTTGACCTTGGGTACTATATATGATCCCTGACCATTTCTTCCCTGGTACTGTTCCCCTGCTCTGTATCCTGAACACCATGAATTAAGTAGCTTTATTCCACCAAGGTTTCTGCCTTGGAGCCAGCCAATCATTGTGAAACTCACTCAAACATGGGCTGAATAAAACCTTCTCCTCTTTAAGAAGTAGATGTTGGATATTGTGTTCAGCAATGGGAAAATTAACATAGAAAATTGGTACACAGAGTAGAGTTTTTGCTATGACTGTAACTGACTGTGTGGCTTATAGGTTGAACGTGGTTTAAGGGAGGAACTTGGAGAATTGAGATAGAGAAGCCTCAGAGTGCTGTAAACAGAGCTGTATGGGCAACTAGGGTAAGTGCTCAGAAGACCACATGCTGCTAGGAACAGAGACAATGAAGACCAGATTCAGGAGGTTTCCGTTGGGAACAAGGGCTTCACCGGCATTTGGGCTAAAGGGCGTGTGTTTTACAATCTGGTAGAAAATTTGTCTACATTTCGACTATATTCTGAGACTTTATGGGAGACTGAGATTCAGAATACTACACTAGGAGATCGGTGGAGAAAATTTCAAGACAACCCTGTATTCAGGCTGTCACTGGTACTGCTAGCATCATTTAGCCACATTTACAGAGAGATTTGGGGCAAAAAGCAGAGCGGACAAATTTCAAACCAATTATATTTACATATAATTGTTTTTAGCCCTAAACCAATTATATGTAAAACTGGGATAAAAGAGGTGGCTGGTGAAGAGACCAGTGTCATTAAAAAGAAGTCAAATATTTTGTAGAGAAACAAGAAAGAAGCATTAAGGAGATCTCAGGAATCATAAAGTGCCACACCTCTCACAGGCTCAAAAGGTGAAAATATTCAAATATTTCATATGAAAGAAGAGTTCCTGGACTCCCTGCTTAAGAAAGACCACCTAAACAATTGGTTCTCCAGCATTCATGTCACTGTGTTCAGTAATCCAGGCACTTAGAGGCTGCTGCTTCCTTGGTTCAAGGTGTCCTGGCTGCTGCCTGCACTGGTGACAAACTTTATTTTTAAAAATGCAAGAAGGAAAGCATATTAACAAACAGACATCCATTTACAAAATAGCATAAGAACAAGCAATACTGAATTACAGACAAAGTGGTAGGAAATTAAAAATGGTTGTTGTATTACATAGTGATATCTTCAGAGTGGTTTCTCAGGAGAACAAATGGAAACATGCAAAATTGATCAAATAATGAATCATTAACTGATCCTTTCAGTAAAGCAATAGAAGTCAGTAGTACAACTATGTCAGCTATCCCGTGTATACATATGTACATAATTTCCCCTTCTTTCTTTTCTCTCTTCCCTCATCCCAGTGGTGGCAAACTTTAGTATTCTCCACGTGATCCTTGTTTTGTCAGCATGCAAAGAGTGTAAGAGTTGTAGGGACAAGAGGCTCCCAACCAGTTTTCAAGTAAGGCCTTGGAGGCCAGGCAAGGAGCTGCTGGAAACAGAGCGGTGTATGAAGCTGTGACAATGAAGTCAAAGAGGTGCTGGAGATCCTAGGAAGTCAGAGATACACGGAAAGTCAAACACCAGCCAAGGAAAGGTGAAGGCATTAAGAGAAGATAACCCAAGGTAGAGGCCACGTGGTCTGCAACCAGGAAGGCTGCAGGGATGGGGTTTCCCAAGTCCTTAGAACTCACATTTCACCACCGTGTGTGCCTCATCCCAGACATGGAGCTGCAGGAGTTAATGTTTCTCTGCTTGGCTTTCAGTCTTGCTTTTGTCTGATTCTTCTCTATTCCCCTTGTTTTCCCTTTAGGGATGAGAATGTTTACTCTGTGCACTGGCCACAATATTTAGTTCTACACTGAAATTCTGTAACATGTTCTTTAATAATTTTTACATAGGTTCTGAGCTAAGGGTTTGTCTTGAGTCTCAGCAGAGACTTAGATTTGGACTTTTGAAAAACGATGCAATTGTTGAGACCTTGGGGAAGAGGCTGTGTTTTTGTGGTATGCAACATAGGTGTATCATATTCAGTGGAATTACTGACTTAGTATTCTTATTTGGAGGCTAAGTATTGTTTAAAGAGCTGTGCTTGAGTGTCAAATTGACAAAGGGTGGCATGGGAAGGTTAAGGTTATTGTAAACTTCATTGGCTTGGGAACAACTTAGGGGTAAAGCACACTCCTGGGCGTGTTTGTATAATTTTAGAGGCATGATATTATGTACTATACGTGCTCTTTGCCCTTTTTCTCCCTGGCATCATTCTCTTGCTCAGCTTCCCTGGTGCCATGAACTAAGCATTTTACTCTACCACGCCCTTCTGCCATGCCTTGGGGCTGGCCTCTCATGGACAGGATCACCTACTAAATTAATGCTCTCCTTTGAATTGTGCTGTTGGGTCTTGTGTCCCAGTGATGAGAAAGCTGAGTAGTACAATTATGGTGTTCAGATCTTTTACTTGCTTAGTCATTTTTTTTGTTTTTTATAAATCATTCTAAACCATAACGTGATGATCATGAGTTTATTTTTCTTTTTAAGATTAGATTTGCTTTACACGTTGCGATTCTGTTACCAGTTGTGTACATGACAGTTGTATCTTCTTGTTAAATGAAATCTTTTGCCATTATCGAACATCATTCTCTAATAGTACTTGTTTCTCTGAATTTAGTTTGTTTGATATTATAACTGTAACAGCTTTATTTGAATTGAGATTTGCACAGTGTAACTTTTTCAGCCATGTATTTTGAATTTTTTCCTTTTTTGTTTCTACGTTTTCTCTTTTTAATCAATACATGTTTGCAGTATGTGTTTATGTTTCTTATGTGGAGTGCATATGTTCACATAACACTGCTTAATTCCTTTTTACATCCTCTTCCCTCCCCTTTTCCCCTCCTCCATTTCTTGATCCCTTTCCAATGTGAGAAAGATATAGCTCCCTACTGCCCATTATAATTTGGTTTTCTCATATTAGAGAAACCACATGATATTTAAGTTTGTCTATCTGGTTTATTTCACTTAATATTATGGTCCCAAATTTTACCTGTTTTCCTACAAATAATACAAGTTTACCTTTCTTTGTGGCAGAGTAGTACCCCATTGTGTGCAAATCTATATTCTCTTTATCCATGTATCTGCTGATGGGCATGTAGGCTGCTTCCAAGATTAAGCTAATATGAATTGTGCTGCTATACACATAAGTCTGCCTATATCACTGTAATAGCATGCCTTTAAATTTTTCAGGAAGACATCTCGCAGGGGAATATCTGCATCAAATGGAATTTATAGTTTGAAGAATCTCCGTATAGATTTCCATAGTACTGTATTAATATACATTCCCACCAACAATGTAGAGTGAATCATTTTTCTCCACAGCCTTGCCATTATTTGGTTTCTTGATGATGGCCATCCTTTGTGGAGTAAGAGGAAATGGTAGTGTTGTTTCAATTTGGATTTGTCTAATAACCAGTGTTGCTGAGCTTTTCCTCGTGTGTCTATTGGCCGTTTGTACTTCTCCTGTGAAATATCTATTCATTTCGGTTGCTGGTTTTTTTACTTGGGGATGTCTAATTGTTTTAAATTCTTATATAGTCTAGGTATTAGTCCTCTGATCAATAGCTGCCAATTTTTTTTCTGTTCTGTAGATTGTTTATTCAATCTGTTGGTTGTTTTTTTGGCTATGCATATATTTTGAAATTTTTTATGTCATAATTACATCTCACTTAGTATTATATATCACATATTTTGTGTGATACATACATTATATATAGCATACTACATATATATGTGTGATATATATACCACATATATTCATATACATTTGTCTATATATTCTTTATAAAAATTATATCTTATGACACAAAAATTTTAAAGCATATTTGAGTACTGTAATTCAGCATATATATGATATATGATTGGATTTTAGCCTATACATATGTATATTACTACATATATGATACAATTTAACAATAATTGCCTTTAAATTGTACTACATTTTTATATTAACTTGTAATTATCTTGTAAGTTTCTCTCAAACTTACTAATACTAGGGCAGTTTTGTTGGTAGTATTCTACTTAAATTAAATAATATTTCTGGTACTTGTTACCTTAAACATTCTGTTTTTATAATTATTTTGTATTTGTTTCATCTGTTTCTTTAATCTTTACCTCATTCTTTGCATGTATTTATTTTATTGCTCTGTTTTTTCTTGTTTTATCTTGCTAGTAGTACTTCATAAATATTTTAGCCTATAACCTGCATCTAGGTCTTATGAGAGCCTATATTAAATTAGTCCTTAATCAGGCTCTAATACTATATATTATGCAAATATCTTAAATATCTTAACATCACCTAATACCTCTATACTTTTTATAAACCATTCAACATGTTAGTAATACTGTGTAAACAATTAAGTGTCATTTAGAACCAGTCAGTAATTTTCCAGCGTTTCTCATGTCTAATTTCATCTGAGACCATTTTTATTCTCCAAGAACTTACCTCGGTATTTCAGATAAAACTCGCTATGAACTCTCTGATTTTGCTTGGATATAATATTTTTATTTTGCCTTACTTTCAGAAAATGACTATCACCAGTCCTAAAATTCTACATTGTTATCACTCTCCTCTCACCGTTGGAAACATTCCTGTGAAAAAGCCAGTTTTCAGCCCTGGCACGGTGGCTGATGCCTGTCATCTTTACTTGGAAAGACAAGGCAGGAGGTTTTAGAGTTCAAGACCGGCCAGGTATGGAAGCGGGTAATTAGGAGCACCTCCTGGCTGACATTTTATTGGTTCTGTAGTACAGAACATAGGCAAGCAAAGTAGAAATGAGAGCAAAAGAAAGAAAACCCCAAGCAGAAAGAGTGAAAGAAAATAGAAGATTGGGACTGGGGATGCAGCTCAGTGGCATAAGCACCTGCCTGGCAAGCACAAGGTCCAGAGCACACACGCACAAACTCCTGGTACACACACACACACACACACGCACACACACACACACACACACACAAAAGCGGAAAATGGAAGATCAAGGGGTTGAACATTTCAGTGCAGTCACAAGCAATGTAAAAATAGGTGATTCTAAGGCTAGGAGGCTGTGGTTAGAGTATAGAATGATGTTGCTTAAGATTTGAGTTCTATACAACATTTACAGTAATAGTTATGTAAAAATCTGTATAGCAAAATAAATTTGAGATAAAGTGAATAAATCAGAACATTAACAGAACTATGATAATATTGTGTTAAACATATCATCAACAATTGCCATTACATTTGTCCAACATGACAGTGGGATTTCACCCCAGAATATATCACACATTTGAAGGTTATTTTCTGCCAGGTAGCAGATGGTAGCATGTGATTTTTGCCTAGATAAGGGGGAGCAGCCTAAATTTTGGCAGATAAGTCGTTGGAATTAAGAGTGCTTGAAAGTAAGAAAGGTGTTAAAGATACAGTGGTTATCACATATGTTCCATCTGATATGTGGCCAGCGCTGAGTTGGAGCAGATGGCCAAGATGCAGGGACTGGAAATAACAATTCATGTCACATTTTGCTTTACAATTTGATGTCTGGGTCTCAGTTGCTCAGTTGGGATTTCCATGGCACATTTCTGTGCTTGGGAACGCATCCCACTCAGAAGCTGCCCAAGTCACTGAGGTGAGAGAGACATTTCAAAAGATGAGAGAGGAATAACTTTTTGAAGACAAGACTTCCATATATGCTTCCTCCCCTTTGGCAATCCACACCTAGTAGAAAGTTCCTTGCTAGCCTCCAGTGGTTTAGTACTTAAAATTTGAATTTACCAGGCAATTCGGCAAACTGAGCAGCCTAAGTGTGCAATTTTGATTAAAAAGCAACACAGGCATGAAGCAATCTGCAGTCCTGTCAGTAGTTGACCACTCTAATGGGATAAGCATGGAATCACATGGAATTACAGCTCTGACAGTCCTGACACTTTTTATTGCATTTGGATCTTTTGTCCTCACTTCAGGCCAGTGGTGTTAAATGTTGTATCTCTCGAGTGTTAATTTGTTTGAACAAGACCAATGATGATATCATTTCTTCTTGCCTAAAATTAGAAAAATGAATAAACAATTATATGGCCCCCAGGTGGAAAATCTGGACATGTAGTACTAATTCATTTTCTAAGAGATCAGAACCATTTATAATTTTGTTGTTTGGTTCTATTGTGTTTAAACTCTGAATTATCCTCTGGGAGCTTTCATTTGAAAACTGCATCTAGCTATAGTGCCAAACAAAGGACTACTTATATATTTATTTTTACTAAACATTTACCCTAAGTTATAGGTGTCACTGTTTCTTTTTGTGCTAGTAGCACAACTTTCTTGTACTTTTTGTTTTTGGTTGCTGTGCTTTACATTTCTTTCCCAGAAACTCCCTTGTATAATGTGTTGGGATGAAGTTTCCAAAGTTCTCATTCAAGTTCTTAATATCTTCCTTGTTAACAGATAGGATTTCCTCCCACACTACTTAGGATAAAAATACAAAATCTCATTTAAAGTACTTTTTTGCTCCTCTCACTGCTATGTTAATCATCTGACTATGGAGACTCACACATATTTTCCTAAAGAAATTATATATATATATATACACATATCTATATATACAAGATAGTTAAGATAATTGTACTACTAATTTCTATTAGCTTATTGAAAGGTACAGGTAGTGTTTATATTGCTTGACCAATCTTACATGCCTATATCTAGTTATCTAAGTAACTACTTTGGAGATAACAATGTGCAATAAAATAACCATTGTTAATTTCATATCATCTTGTTTTGAAATTCTGTATCATTTTTATTGCTTTTAAAAATTATTCTGTTTTTAAAAAACCCAGAGTTCTGTCTTTCCATATAATTTTTAACTCCGTGTTATAGATAATTGTTCTATCTGAATAACATCTGAAGCCTCAGGGCTGGGGATATAGCTCAGTGGAATAAGCACTTGCCTAGCAAGCGCAGGGTCCTGAGTTCGATCCCCAGTACCGCAAAAAAAAAAATTAAAAAAAAAAAAAATCTGAAGCCTCAAATTGTACTTAACATCTTTGGTTTATACTTTTGTTTATCATCCCTATAAGTAGTACACTGAGGTCAAATTAAATATATATGAATATAGCTAATTTGAAAAATAATCTTTATTTATAAACTTCATCCACAGTAATCTACAGGAATGAAAATACTTTAGCAAATCTATCACAGATGTTGTTAATACCCAATAATGCTGTTAAAAACACTTTAGGAGGGCATCTTGCAAATTTCTCTTCAACTCTTTATTAAATGTATTCTCTTTTACTTATTCATTTTTTGACAGGCCTTTAACTCCATATTAAAGCTGGAAATGTGAAGGGATGGTACTGTAATCTAATGCATGGATGTTCTTAGATGAGGGATTTGTGAATTGTCTCAGTGAATAAGTTAGGGACTGCAGCCCATTATAAGGTAAGCATCATTCTCATCTCCATTTTACAGGTGAGAGTTGATCCTAGAAAAGATCAGCGATTTACCCAGGTTGGTACGTGCTGTGCATCCAAGAGAATTTAAAACACACCTGAAAAGTCACAAAAGATCAAAGTGATAGTGAAGTAACAAGGTTCCAGTGTATATAGTGGTACCTCGGTTTGCGAACTTAACGTGTTGCATGATTCTGGTCACAAACCAACAAAACTGGCCACAAGCCAAATAAAATTTCCCCATATGGTCAAAAAAAGGTGAGAGCCGGGGATATAGCTCAGCAGCACAGCAGCTGCCTGGCAAGTGCAAGGTCCTAAGTTTGATTCCTGGTACCAGAAAGAAAGAAAACCTTGTAGGTCTAAAAGGTTAACAAATTTTAAAAAGCTCAAACAGAGCTGGACCTCAAATAATCTTTACAGTGTCCCTAATAAACTAAGCCCTATGTGGGCTCGTGCCTTGACAGGGCCTTTTCCTCTGGGATTACATAGGTTCTGTTCAGCATTTGCTTCTGGAAAAGCCACTTCATAGCAGTTCAACACTTGTTGGGAAATACATCTTGCTGCCTTCATGAATTCTGAAACTTCTTTCTCGTAGGCTTCTTCAGGGGCCTTGTCAGAATCAGAAGTCTCACCGGGTCTTATCACACTGTGGATGCCACGTCCCTGGCAGGATTTCCCACTCCACCCTCTGAGTAGGTTTAAGTTTATCACTTGTTGCACTCGTCGAGGGATTTTCTTGCAGTAAATTAGTGTGCAGCTTCCTGGCTTTTCCACAGATCATAGCTTCACTAGCGCTATCACCTGACGGCTGTTTCTCATTCACCCACAGACAAAAGCTTTTTCACCTCTTGTGGCACTTGTGTCCTCTGCTTGGCTAACGTCGTTACTCCCTTCGCCACATCAGCTCCTTTGATGGCATCTTGATTCTTCAAAGCAGTCACGACTGTCAACTTTGCTATCTTGTATTCTGAGGCCAGATCAGTCACAGGAATCCAAGCGCCCCTCATGCTTTTGTGTAATTTCGTTCTTCGTTACTCCCTTCGCCACATCAGCTCCTTTGATGGCATCTTGATTCTTCAAAGCAGTCACGACTGTCAACTTTGCTATTTTGTATTCTGAGGCCAGATCAGTCACAGGAGTCCAAGCGCCCCTCATGCTTTTGTGTAATTTCGTTCTTCGATTTGATGGTTATTTTCTTCAAAACTTTCTCCCCATTCTTGCTCTGCACTTTCTTGATACCTTCATTCTTGCTCTGTACCTGCTTGTCGCCGTCATTACTGCCCTGCACATTCTGGTTACCTTATGACCACTCTGCAGTTTCTCTTCTACTGCCACGATTTCTCTACTCTTTCTTTGGAGCCATGCTGGATCGAATAATATCGGAATGTTCTGTATATGCTGAAGACCGCACAGAAAGTGTCACAGCAAGTGTGTCCAGGCCTGTGAGTGGCAGTAATCCTGACTAGAGGTAGCTGCAACCGTGTGTCAGAGCAGGGAAGATGGCTGTGCTTGTGTCTGTGCAGGGAGGATGAATGGCATTGTGTTATTCATCTGATGCAGAGTTTGTGAAAAGAAGCAGACTTTGCGGAATGCTTCTGTTCGTGAACTGAGCTGTTCACGAACAGAAGTTTCATGAACCAAAGTATTACTGTGATTTCACTGTGGGTAGTTCGTATATACACCTGACAAATCTTTTTTCCTTTGTACATCCCCTTTGCCTCTCACCTCCTTTGATCTCTTAGTTCCCTTCAAACCTGCCAAAGATTTATCTCCCTATATCCTATTGACTATCTTTTACTTTATTCTTTGATTTATTTATACTTTGAGTTGCTCATATAAAGAAGCCATGTGCCATGTAAGCTTGTGGGCCTGATTTATTTCATTTAATATTATGGTCTCAAAGGACATCCATTTTTCAACAAGTGACTCAACTGTATCCTTCTTTATGGAAGAGTAGTACTCCATTGTGTATAAATATCACATTTTCTTTATTCATTCACCTGTTGATGGACATAGAGGCCTCTTCAAGATTTAGCTATTGTGAGCAGCGCAATTTGTAATAGCTAAAATGTGGAAGCAACCCAAGTGTCCATCCACAGAAGACTGGATTAAAAATCTGTGGCATTTTTATATAATGGAATATTATTCAGCTATAAAGAAAGACAGTTTTGGAGACTTTGTAAGCAAATGGTCAAAATTGGAGTCCATACTCATAAGTGAAATAAATCAGTGGTACATGAGCAGGCAACGTATTATGTCACTGGTGTAACAACCTGAGGGTGGGAATATAAACTAAGAGACATGAAGGAAATCTGTTCAAAAGCAAAGAATAGATGGGATGAGGGAAAGGAGAAAAGAGGCAAAAATGTATGTATGTCTATATGTATATACATATGTGCAGGAGGGCTAACATGATTCTACTATTGTATTATGTCACTTAATGCTAAGAATAGTTGATGATGGGTTATTCGATCAATCTTGTATGTCTGTATGTGTTATCCTGAGCATACACTTTGAAGATATCAATATGCAAAGCAGCAACTATTGTTGGTTTTCTGTTGCTTTGTCTATAATTCAATTCTGATCATACTGTTACTGTACTACTTTGTGCCTCTTTGTTAATGCTTTCCGGTTTCTCTTTTTTTTTTCTTTCTGTTGTTGAGATGATTAATTGTTTGACCAATTTTGCATGTCTGTATCTGTGTTCATGAATATACACTTTGAAGATATCAATAGGTAAAGCAACAACCATTGTTGAGTCCCTGTCACCTTGCCTGTAAATCAGTTTTGATTGTACAATTTCTTATGCTACTTTGTGTCTATTTGTTAATATGTCTTTGTTCTTTTACTTTTAAAATAAAAAAAAGATTTAGCTATTGTGAAATGGATTGCTATAAACATGGATATGCTTGTACCACTGTAGAATGATGACTTCAACTCTTTTGAGAAGATACCAAGAAGGGAAATAGCTGAGTCATAGGGAGTTTCTATTTCAGGTTTTTGAGGAATCTCCATACTGAATCCGTACTGCTTTCCGTAGTGATTGTACTAGTTTACATTCCCACCAGCAAAGCCCCTCCACACTGCAGCCTTGCCAGTATTTATTATTGTTGGATTTCTTGATGATGGCTATTCATTCTGGGGTAAGATGAAATCTCAGCGTTGTTTTAATTTGTATTTCTCCTATGACTAGTGATTTTGCACATTTCTTCGTGTATTTATTGGCCATTTGTACTTTGTCTTCTGCAAGTGTCTATTCTTTTCAGTTGTCCATTTTTGATTGGGTTTTTATTTGGGGGGACTGTCTTTTAAATTCTTTGTATGTTCTAGATATTAATTCTCTGTCCAAATTGGAGCTGGTAAATTGTTTTCCACTCTGTATGTTGTCTCTTCATTTTGTTGGTTGTTTCCTTTGCTGGACAGAAGCTTTTTAATTTGATATAATCACATTTGTTGATTTTTGATGTTACTTTTTGTGCAATTGGTTTTGTTCAGAAAGTCCTTGTCTTTGGCTATGACTTTAAGAGTTCTACCTACTTCCTGCTCCAGCAGTTTGTGTGTTTCTGTTTTTATATTTAGATCCTTGAACCATTTTGATTTTAGTTTATTACATAGTTGATTATGAGATTTCCTTAAAACTGTCTCCGGACATTGAAGACAAAGAGGAATACGAATAGAGAAAGTGTGTTCCTTGAAGAACTGGGCTACATATGAGACTTTTTCCTGGCAAGGTCATATTGCATACATGTACTTCTCGTACTGAGTTCATGAAGAAGTCTTATACAACACATTTTTCTAATTCTACTTTTACAATATTCTTACCATTAAGCTAAATCAGTTTTGTTGAAATACTGTTTGCCTTGATTACTATTCTGGCTTGCAAACCAATATATTTAGTTTTGTGAAGAACAAACTAGCTCTGTTCAGATTAGATAGAACACCAGCTTTCAAGGTCAAGGAGGAAAAAGTTCTTTCTCATTTTCTTCTTAACCTATGGCCTAAAAGGTTAACAAATTTTAAAAGGCTCAAACAGAGCTTGACCCCAAATAATCTTTACAGTGTCCCTAATAAACTAAGTATGAGTGAAAAGAAACATATGGAATTCATTTTCTAGAAGGTAGATCTTGTTTCTAAATTAAGTAAGTGTGTGTCTTCTGAGAAGTGTCTATTCACTTCAGTAGTCCATTTTTGATTGGATTTTTAATGGGGGAGGTCTAATACACTTCAGATTTCACCCAGTTTAAAACAGCTAGAAGCAAGTCTAATATTTTTGGTAAATAGTATTCTTTAGCTTCTTTTATTTATACTCATTGTGTTTGCTCACCCTCTGTGTCCACTGCCTAAATTTCAAAGGCAAGAAAGGCCAATGTAATGGGCATGACTATGTCAAAATCCTATCTAAACAATAGGCTGAAATGAGTGAGACATTTATGAAAGCTTTTTTGGCACTAGAAGAAGAAAAAATAAATAAGTTGCTAGTGGTGGTTTGGTAATTTGGTGGGATTTTTAAGTGCTTTTCTTTTTCCTGGGTTCTCAGATCATTGCCTAACTCCTTTGTTTCACGGAGGCCAAAGGACTTTTAAAAAATTTTATATTGGTCCTGTGGGGAGAGATGATAATTGGTTTTCATTGTTGTTTGACTTCATAAAAAATAATTGTAGAAGAAGCTTCATAAGTAAACCATAATCCACCCAGAAAAGTTTAACAAAGATTAGGAGTAATCTGCAAATAAAAAACTCCTTAATAGCATTATAGTGCTCATTGAATACAGAGGCTAATCCTTACTACTTGTCAATGATTGGCACAATTATTCCCATCTGCCACTATTCACCAAATTGGCTTTAGAATTTATTGCATACTTAAATGCTTTTGTTTATTTTTGAAGATGAAGTACTAGAATTAGCCAGCAGTTCTCATAACAACTTGGAAATTTTATGATTAAAATTTTTAGCTACTATGATGATCATCATCAGCGACTATGAAAAGCATTTCTTTACTAAAGGAGTTTTAATATTAAGGTTGAAAGTTTGGGAAGCAAGTGAAATTAGGCAGTTGTGGCAGATATACCCTAAGATGACTGCTAGTGAGTGGTGTTCTTGTATAATCCTTTCCCAATGAATGCAGAGTAAACCTGTTACTTACTTCTAATCAATAGCAATTGAATGCCACTCCTATGAATATATCTAGTTATATGACTCTGTAAACAACACTGGACTGAGAGAGACTCTCCTGTTGGCCTTGAAGATGTAAGATGCCACAATATGAGAGCACATGTGAGGGAGCATGGGAGAGGGGCCTGTGTATTTGAACACTACATTTAGCAAAGAATTAGTGGGAGGCTTGGATCACCCAGTGGTATAGCACAGTGAAATTCTGCCACCAACCCAAAGGAGCTTGGTGGTGGATTCTTCCCAAGATGAACCTTCATATGAGAACAAAGCCTAGCTGTTGCCTTGACTGTGACTTGCAATATGCTGAGCAGAGGCTGCAAATAAGGTGTGCTATTTAAAGTAAGGTGTGCTATTTAAAGCCACTGTTAGTCATTGTGTGGAATGGAGAACTAGTATAGTAGTTTTTTGCTGAAGCAACTCCTCCCAGAGATGGGCTGCTCTTCTGTTTCTGCCTTAGTGCTCTCAAAATATCTCACTACTTACTTGGTGTCTTCATTACATTTTCCTCGTTGCTGAGACAAAATACCCAACACCAAAAATGAAAACAGGAAAGATTTATTTAGCTTACAGTTCGTGGAGGTTTCAGTCCATATTCAGTCCATATTTGGCTGGTTCTGAGGAAGAGTGGCACATGGCAGAGGGCAACAAGGCACGGTGGCAGAACACAACAAAAACAAGAGCAAAAAGGAGGAATGGTGGCAAGCAGCCTCTTTCTACCTCCCTTACATTGTAAACAGGCTACCCCCATCCAGGGGGTGTGTAGCTCTCACACAATCTCCATGCCCTCCTCTTCCACAGGCTCAGGGTGTATACAAAGTAAGCACCCTGGCTTCCTGCTGAGTCACTCAGCCAAACCTCTACACTCCTCAGGTTGACACAATGTATCAACCATAACACTTGGACATCAGAGAAACAAATTAATGTCTCAATAAAGCAGTTTGCCAAAAATAAAAGTAGTGTTGTTAGTGGATTTCCTTAACATATGAGGGAGCACAGGAGTTGGGCCTGTGTACTCGAACACTATTTCTGATAAGATACATTCATTCAGAAATTATAAACATACATTATGGTGACTTTAGGCAATGAAGTTTGCAATAAATGCCGGAAGTCAATTACCTGAGAAATTAAGACTTGGGAAGTATATACCTTTTAATAATTGGTTCAAATATTGTCTTAGTTTCCTGGCTGGTAGACAAAACACCCAACACCCACAACTTAGAGGAAGACAGGTTTACCCTGGCTCACAGATCAGAAGTTTTGGTCCATGTTGGCCAGACTTAAGCACAGAAATGGTAGCCTAGAAGGGCACAGCTGGATGAAATCTGCTTACAATATGGTATTCAGGAAGGAGAAAGGGAAGGAAGCAGCCAGGGTACAAGATACATCCTTCCAGTTTGTCCCCAGCAACCTGCCACAGTGATCAGGCCCTGCCTGCTGACAGCAAGGCATCTACAGAGTCCTCACGGGCCAGTCCTCTTCCAAAAGCCCTGCTGTGAGTTCCTGAGACTCTTCGGGGACATCAGTGTAAACCATAACAAATATCACTATATATCAGGGCAAGTCATAAGCCAAACTAATTGTACTTATACCCAAGCCAAAATGGTTCTCTGTGATGAGAATTTTTTTCTTTTATATTAATTATCTTCATGGTCTATTCACAGCATAATTTTAATTTCATAGATTTTAAAAATTAATTTTATTGGTATACTTTTGATATATATTATGATAGTATTTATTATAGGGAATTTGTACCTATACATAATATATGTTGATTCTTCTTTTTTCCCCCCTCAATCCCCTTCCCTCCTTCCTACCCTCTTCCCCTCCTTGTTTACAGAAGCTTTGTTTCCATTTTTTCCTTCAATTCTTTTTTCACCCTCCTCCCATTGTTCTCTTTCCCTTTGAAACATTTTTACATAAATGGATGCACCTTGAGACCATATTTTTAATGAAATGAGTAGGACACATACATGTAAATATTGGATTCCTTCTGTTGTGCGAGAAAGTGAAAGAGTAAATAAGGGTTCAAATGGATGATAGATATTGGGAAGCAGGAAGAAAACGTCATGGACATATATGGAATATAGTTGACCCCTGGCTGCTTTTTGAACTTTTGGAGTTTGACTTTCATTCCCTGGGTGCCAAAGTCTTGCTCTTCTTTCTTTCACTTAAATTTGTGAAGCCCTTTTGCATTCCAAGCTCAGCTCTGATGAGGTATTCTGGTATCAGGAATCTATGTTTTAATGCCTTACATGTCTTGGGAAAATTTGTTCTTTTGCGCCTTCTCTTCATTCATTCATCCACCTGATAAAACTCTTGCTAGTAGTATCTGGGTGTCAATATTTTACATACTGAAAACAGTGGTGAGCAAAACAGAACACTGTCTCCGTACATGCTTTTTTATTATCTGGTAAGGAATAGGAACATTAGTAATCTTCTTAGGAATTGCAGCCACCAACAAGTAAGAGTTGATATATTTTGAGGTTAGCGTTCTTTGCATCATTACTATCACAATACTTCTTGGCCCAGAGAGACCTACTCTTGCTTCGAAGAAATCTACCTTTTGAAAGATATAGATAGACACAGATGTAGATGCAGATACGGAGATACATAGATATACACTGCAATGACTCTATGAATCGTAGATTAAAAGAGCCTATTTGTAAGACCATGTCATCTAGTCCTGTATACAGTGATCCCTTTAAACATTTCGGTACTTGAGAAGATTTGATAACAAAAGCGTGCTCTGTTACACGAAGCACTGAGCAGCAGAAAACTAGTGCTAGCTTGATAGCTCCTTGTTCACATGAGTGGAGAAAATTTAAAAGATGAAGAAGCAACACATTTAGCATCAGTATGAGGCTAGTTTTCCTGAGTTCTCGCTGCCAGGGAGAGGAACTGTTGTCAGGCAGACAATGGCGCTTGTGGCATCAGAAATCAACTTCAAGAAGAGTAGAGAAAGTTGACAATAATCCAAAGTATGGGGTCAAAGTGGTGACAAAAAGAAAAGGAGAGGGGAAGTTAAATCAGTGTGGACAGCGGATCTGCTAAACTGGAGATGTGGGAGAGAATTATTGATGGGATTTACTCCATATTTCTCTTCGTATTTTTGTTTAAAAAATTCTTTTGATTTCCATTCTCAACTCCTCACAAACACTTATATCTTAAAGTCTCTATGTGGTCTTGCTCTTTTTGTTTATTCTCCATTTAGTCACTCGCTCACACACCTTTGGGACAGCCTGCTCACAAATTGGAATTAGCAGGCAATTGACAGAGCAGCCCACCATGCTCAGTGTTCTTTGTGTAGCAAAAGTGGGCAATGATGAAGATGCTTTGAGACACTTTTCAGATAGTTTTCAGAGGAATGTACAAAAAACTAAACCCGGAATCAGCCATTGCACGTAACTCATCCTCCTTCCTATGACATTTTCTGCTGGACTAGTGGGTCTAACTGTATTTATATACCATAGGAAAAGGATATAGTATAACAGTTATGCATAGAAATAGCAATATTCACTGAATATTTAGTATGTGATAGATGATATGTACCTTTTTTATAGGTAATTATAAGTTTAAGCTTCAAAATCTTCTCAGAGGAGAATTCAGAAAGTCTATTTTTGTTTTTCTTTTAGAATTCAATCTAAGAAACATAACAGTTATTTTTAATAGACATGCATATCCAGTCACCCAACACCCTCCAACTAGAAAGTCATGAACTCCACGATGTGGGAGGTGGGGAGACAATTTCTACAGCCTCAGAAATCATGGTCCACCAGAATTGAAAGGGTGTATGCATAGATAAATAGACTGTAAGGACAAATGTGATAAGTGCCATAAGAAAAATAAGGCTGAGTGCCCTGGTGGTTCCATGTAGAACTTCTTGCTAGGCAGGCGCTTATTCCACTGAGCTATATCCCCAGCCCTCCATGTAGAACTTCTTTCTGGTTCTGCGTCTGCCAGAAGTGGTAGCCAAGCCCGGCTGTGAACAGCGAGCAGGTAGGCGGAGGCCAGGCATGGGAGGCACAGATACACAGTGCTGAAGGAGGTCAGGGTGGGCTGTGTGGGGAAAGGAGGACATTCTAGGGCAACTGCCCCTCTGTGAGAGGTTGGGGCCTGGCCAAGGAGACATCCTTGAATGCCAGGGTATAGTTTGGACTTTGATATTCTGTCGGGATTCACTGAGGGTTTTTCATTAGGACAAGGGTAGGATTAGAGCTGTGGCCGAGAAAGACGAGTAGGGAAGGCACACTGACTGTGAGAGGAGGGAAGAGACTGGGGTAGGTCACAGGAGACAACTCAGAGGGAGAAATACAAATGGCGAATAAATACACGAGAAAACGTTCAATATCACTGGTCATTCAAGAGATGCAAACTGAAACAACACTGAGATACCATCTCACTCCAGAAAAATAGGCTATCATCAAGAAATAAACCAATAACAAGTGCTGGAAAGATTGTGGGAAAAAAGGAACTCTTTTTCACTGTTGGTGTCAATGTAGACTAGTGTAACCACTGTGGAAATCAGTCTGGGGATTCCTCAAAAAGCTAAGAAGTCCTATTTTACCTAGCTATTCCCCTTCTTTGTATCTTCCCAGAAGAATTAAAAACATCATGCCACAGTGACACAGGTACACCCATGTTTATAACATGATTTGTAATAGCTAAGCCTTGGAAACAACCCAGATACCCATCAACAGAGGAATGGATAAAAATGATGTGGGATTTTTATATGGTGGAGTACTACTAAGTCATAAAGAAGGATAAACTTGAAACTTTTATAGGTAAATGGATGCAATTTGAGACCACACTTCAAAGTGAAATAAATCAAACTCACATGTGTAAACATTGTATTGTCTCCATGGTGTGAGAAATTGAAGGAGTAAATAAGGTCCAAAATGCACAATAAATTGTGAAATAGGAAAAAAAATTAAAAGGAAAAAGGAACTAGGATAGGGGAAAGGGGAAAGGATGAATGGGATGGGGGAAAAATGCAAGTCAGTTATGCTATTGGTGTCTCTTAGTTCATTGGAAAGGGTGGTTTGTGCTAATATTGTTTGGAGAAATTTTACTGCTTATATCTTGTACCCTGAATAACTACTTTAAAGATAACAGTGTGCAAGGTATTGTTATTCTCCTATTATTTTGTTATGAAATTTTGTTTTACCTTTTTTCCATAAAATAAAAAAGAGAGCTGGAAGAAGAGACGCCAGGATCTTGGCACTGAAGGCACTGGGGAAGGAGTCAGAAGGCGTTCAGGGTAGCCGAAGAGTTTCAACCGAGAACACTATTTGTGTGATAGGTGATTTCGGCTTTGGTCAGTAAAATCAATATTTAATTTTTATCTGAATGATATTAAGTTTATTATAATTATAATGGAGATAGTTGAACATTATATTTCTAACCCTTCATTTTCAGAGAAAAGTGACAAACTGGAATTCTACCAGGAGCACTGTGGGTTGTGTTATATCTACCTAAAAGACACCCAGGAATCAACATCTTTCAACGTATGTTTTTCTGTATCGTTTAGGTTTTCTCATCTGTGGCACTCTTGTTCCTGACCTTGTTCCTTGCTCTCTGTCTTGGTTACATTTCTCTCATTGCAGAGACAAAATACCCAACACTCAAAGTGAAGAAAGGAAAGGTTTATTTAGCTTACAGTTTGTGAAAGTTTCAGTCCATACATGGCTGGTTCAGAGGCAGAGTGACACAAGGCAGAGGGAAAACTGTTCAGGGCAGCAGAGCACAGCAAAAACAAGGAGCAAAAGGAGAAGAATGGCTGCAAGCAGCCTCTTCTCTTCCCTTACATTGTAAACAGCCTACCCCCACCCAGGGGCGTGTAGCTCTCACACAATCTCCAGGCCCTCCTCTTCCACAGGCTCAGGATGGGTACAAAGGAAGCACCTTGGCTTCCTCCTGAGTCACTCAGCCAAACCTCTAGATTCCCCAAGTTGACACAATGTATCAACCATAACACTCTCTATTGAGTTGTTTTTTACTGATTTTACAGAATATTTGAATAGATATCTTTCTTTTGTTTGTTTAGATGTCTTATAAAACCTTTTCCCAGTTTGTCAGTTTTTGTTTTATTCTGTATTGTTTGCACTCTATGCTATCTTCAGATGAAAAAAGTTTAAAATTTTTCTAATGCATCAGTATTTTCCATTGCGACTTGTACATTTTGGGCCTTGAGTGGCCCTCCCTCCCTCCCTCCACGTATTCTTTCCTTTTCTCCTGAAAAGTTTGAAAAAAGTGCTTGTATATTTAACTGTTGATGACCCCAAGGGAATATGTTCTGTACACTTGCCTCCTTCATTGTACTGTTTTCATGCTGATAACTGCTGGGTATAAGTCATAATACACTACAAAGAGCTGTCCAAATTGGAAACTATGTGGGTTTTTTTTTTTTTTTTTTTGTCTGAGACAGGGTCTTGCTATGCATTTCAGGCTGGCATTGCGCTCACTTTGTAGCCCAGGCTGATCTCGAACTCTCAATGATCCTCCTGCCTCAGCCTCCCCAATGCTGGGATTACAGGAATGGGCCACCACGCCCAGCCTGGAAACTATGTGAATCAGAATAAAAGCACAATTTTTCCTCCTAGAATCCTGGAATAAATTGGCAAGTTTCAAGATGCAATTGTCTGACTTCTTGGAAGGTACCAAAAGAATATTTCAAAGTATTTTAAATATTGCACTTTAATTTTTTATTTTAAACTACATTCTCAAAAGGATGAGTATTTTAATCCATAGATGTGACAATTAATCCTGGTATGTCAGCTTCACTGGTAAGAAATATCTCCCAGATTAATAGAACACATTCCTGGGTGTGCCTGGGTGAATCAAACAAGACTGGCCTTGGGTACTATATATCAAGGGTCCCCAATCTTTTTAGTGCAAGAGACAAATATCCTGAAAGACAATTTTTCAATGGGGGTAGGGGATGCTTAGTTTTTGAATATGCAGTTTACAGTAAGATTCACATTCCTATGAGAATCTAATGCAGCAGCTAATCCGACAGGAGACAGAGCTCAAGAGGTAGCTAGAAGAATGCCTGTAAACACAGACAAAGCTTCCCTTTCCTTCACTGCTCACCCCCTGCTGTGTGGCCTTTCCTAACCAGTCTTCAGCCCGAGGGCTGGGGACCCCTACTGTATAGGATCTCCTGCCCATTCCTCCCTGGCACTGTTCCCCAGCTCTGTCTTTTGATTGCCATGGACTAAACAGCTTTTCTCCACCCTGCCCTTCTACCGCGAGGTAGCTGTCTTGGAGCCTGCCAGCCATGTACAGAACCTCCTAGAAACAGGAGCCAAATTAAACCTTTCCTCCTGCAAGTTTGGATGTCAGGGCCTGGGGATATACCTCAGTGGAATAAGTGCCTGCCTGGCAAGTGCAAGGTCCTGAGTTTGATCCCTGGTACAGGGGAAAAAAAGGTTCCTTGTCAGGTATGGCTTCCCAGTCCAGGGAAAGCTGGCTGGTGCAATAAATGGCTGGCAGGACCTTTTTCTCTTATCTGGAAGAAAATGTTTTGTGAGAATGTGGGATTAAGGAATAATTAGAGGCAACACTGGCAAGAAACATTTGGAAGTGTGAGATACTACTACAAGCTGCCAGTGTTCCTGAGAGAAAAGTGGTGGCTTCAGTTCCAACTGTGTAAGAGGTTTCACTTTCAGCTTGTTTTTACTGATGCTGTATATTGTTAGCAAATCCAATGCCTAGGGATCTCACTTTATATATTAAAAATCCCTTTTTAAATGAGCTAGAAAAAATGTGCAAAAAACAATTTTCCATTGTACTTCTCCAAGAAATGTCTAGTTTTAAAGTAATTCTCAGTCCCCTTCTCCTAAAAGATGTTAGGACAAATTTCAATGATATTTAGTCTCAACAAAAGAAAATGGAACATGGTTTTAAGTTTTTCATTATAATTTTCATTTAAGGACAGCTATAGGTCTGGTATGTTTTCTGTCATTTCTTTAGGGAATAAAAATGATCCAAATCATATTGACTAACACTAGTAAACCTTGGATTAAACTGAAGTTAAATTTTTCTTCTATTCATGTACTGGTAATAGTCTCCCATTTCATATCTGCGTAAAATTAAGTGACACACTTGCATTACATCAAAAACCTGCCCCTATGAAGATTTAGGAAAATCCATATGAAATTAATGACTTAGTTCTCAGAAATGGATTTAAGTTATAGTACCTACTATGGCAATTTTAAAGCATGCCTTTGTTATTTTCTTGGGCATTTAAAAAATATGGGCTGGGCATATGAATATCTGGTTGAAATGATACAGGATAGTAAATATTCAAGTGCGTCAGAATAAAAAGAGGTAATGTAGTTGAGCTTAATCCCGGGTAATAACCATCCAGGGCACTGGCCTGCTTTTGAACTGAGAACACACCTGCTTCCCTTTGCATCCTTTGCCAGAATGTGTGTGACATTTTGAGATGGGATTTCAAGGACAGTCAATACAGATTATGGTAGAATCTCATTTTTAAGACACCCTGGGTGTTCTGGGAAGAATCTGGGAAACTTATGCAATAGTTTGTAGACCAATAGGACTTCCATATTAGGCTTCGCCTTGGCTCTGGCCGTGACATAGGCCCCTGTATCATAATCCCTCTTGATGGAGAGGTACCTCTTGCAACAAAAGTCAAACGCATTATTTTGGCTATTCAGTCTTCCCAGCTGCCACATGTCTTATTTTATGTCAAGTGTACAGCTGGTTACAGCTGTATAGAGCTGATTTTGTCCATTAGAGCCTCGGAGTGAAGACTGGTGCTTCTCCACACTCAGATCGTGGTGGGTAGGTGTCCTCACAAAGATGATAAGGGAATCTAAGAGTTTTGGAATTGAAGAGGATTCCTTGCAGAGGGATTATGAAACCTCACGTTCCAGTGATGACCCAGATATTTGTGTTTTGTGGGCTAATCACTCAGCCAGTCTTTTCTGAAAATTTTCATTTTCATGATAATCTCAGTCATCTTGCCTCTTAAATTTGAATCCTCAAAACTGCATAGAAATGTCATTGTAGGGGAGATGCATAGTATGTTTACTTTGTGGGATAGTGTCTCTATAGAATGACCAATATTTTGATTCTATTAACAAAGTTTGAACCCTGTTTAAAATTGATATATGATAATTTATATTGGGCATTGTGATATTTCAACAAATGTACACATTGCATATCATTATATAATATTCTATGCATAGCTATCTCTTCAAACATTTACCATTTTTGTGATAAAAACATTCAAAATCTTTTCTCTTAGCATTTTGAAATATACAGCATATTGTTGTTTCATATAGTCACTCAGCTATGCAGTAGAACACCAGAACTCATTATGAGTGTGGAATGCTTAAAGAATTTTCATGTCTTTCTTGTACAGGGCCATAATAATCTTCTTTGGTATCCTTCCAGTTGTAGTATATGTGTTCCTCAAGAGAGCACAAGATCTTGGGTTCATGAAGGATCTTGTTACGACTCTGATTTCAAAGTGGTACAAGAGTGCTAGGGACGATATTAATCTGTAAGACAGGAGCTATACTGTAGATGTCAAAGCAACGGGTGAAAGAAGCAAGCAAAGCAGCTCTGTGTGTTTATACTTGGATAGATACGTGAGAGAGAAATACATTTCCATCACGTTTGAGCACTAGGACGTGTGTGTGTGGTGTTTGTTAGAACAAGCAGATAAAAATTTCAAGTCAATACTCCATCCTTTAGTCTTTCTTTCTCTCAAGAGAAATCTGTATGTGTTTCCTGGAAGTGTCTTGTGGCTATCTCTATGCAGGGATGTTGAGTAGTCATAAAACACAGTACTAACCTACTAGCTACTAGATAAATTCCTTTTACAACCATTAGTATAAGTGTCCATGCAGTACTATCACAACTGCTTGAGCAACAAGTGAATTCCATATATAGACAAAAAAAATTAAAACTAGTAATAGAAAAGACTGTTCCTACCTTTAAGTCACACATTTACTTTAAAAGGTTATTAATTTCTTCCTTTTTAAAGTTTACCCCCATCTCTTTGCAATCTCCTTTACTGGTTCTCATTCTGTCCTTTAAAGTTATATTATCAATCCCTCTTTAAAAAGGTATATTTATTAAATATTAACCACATATCACACCCTATTATCTGTTTATGTGCATTGCCTGATCTCTGCAAGCCTATTAAACAATTCCTCTTAAAGTTGTAGTTAATTGTAACTTGGCTATGGCCACCATGGGATGGGTCAAGATTCGAACTCAGGCAGTTCCATGCAGGAACCCATACTAAACTATGTCCCTTAGTTGGGCATGGTGGTGCATGACTGTAATCCCAGCACTTGGGAGGCTGAGGCAGGAGGATGGTTGTGAGTTTGAGACCAGCCTGGGCTACAAAGTGAGTTCAAGGCCAGTCTAAACTGCATAGCGATACTCTGTCTCAAAAAAGACAGAAAAAATAAAAACTACAACTATGTCCTTTAACTTCCTTTTCTTTTAATTTTTTCCCTCTAAAATCTAGCTATTCCTTTTTGTCAATAATTACTTCTGCAACAGAGTAGTCATCGTTGTTTGCTGTTCATCATGGTCATTGTTATTTGTATGGCTTGAGGTCCCCCTACTCCAAGCCAGTTACATTGGTGACCCCTCAGTCAACTTGTGGGTGGACAACTGAGAAGCAGTAGATCATGCTTGGTGCTCCTGCAATACATAAAACTGAGGCATTTGTTAGTCTTCTTTGGGTCCTTCATTCTCTGTCTTATCGAGTGAGCCTTTGTCAAATGGTTTGCTGATTCAGAAGTGTAATGTTCTCTTTTTGTTATCAGAGACAGTGTGTTATGTTTTAAAACACATGCTAATATTCTTTTTGCTTACTTTATTAGAATTGGCTTAGAATATACTTTGAGAGTTAAGAACAAGTCCTTGGGTCTATTAAAACCTTCAAGGAGGCAAGCATCTTAGGAACTGCCATAATGCGCTAGACTGAAGGACGATAAACTTCAAACAGCAGAAAGCTACATTATTCTCGCCAGCCTTTGCAATTAGAAAAGGAACAACATAATTGAATGCTCTCCTTTGTTTTGCTCTACCCCATTTACATAGTAATATGATTCTTAATTGCATACAATCTTAGTGCGCTGTAGCCACATACTAAGAACACTTCGTTTAAGTACTTTGAGCGTAAGCTTGATTCACAGACTTAATTTCTTATGTTACGGATAATGTTCATTCTTATATTAAATATCTGATTCTGCTCTATACCACTTTAACTACATTTCTGACTTAATTAAAAAAGATCAAGGCGTCCTGGGTTAAACGCTGTGAAAGTACCTATATAATGTGGGCTGAATCAGACTCATATCAGCCAGTGTAACTAAAACAAACGTAGCATTGTCTTTCCCGGTAGGAAATATGTTACTATCTTCTCACTTGAGTGTGCATTTTGTAGAGACTCCACAATCCAGAAATAAAATGATTGGGTTACTGGCCTCATTGATTACATACCAGATGTTCCTTATGCGAGGAAACACATGTTGGGTGTCATGGCTTCTGCTATGTTAGGTTAGAACACCATTTTTAATCAGATGACACTAGGGAAGCAAAAGAGAGAGAGACAGGTGTTACGAGAAGGGAGGGCTGGGGTTAAACAATCCTCCTCCATCCTCCATGGAGCTCTCAATCATGTCTGAAGCCGCTGGGACTATAGAATCTGTGTAGGGGAAATAAACTGCCACCAAAGGATTGTGTGCCAGGTTTTTTAAAATAAACCAATATTTGGGTGATTCATGGTTTAGAATTTTTTATTCATCCTGATTCAGACAGGCAGGCAGACATTACCCTAAGTCAACTTGTTTTGAATGTCTCTAGGGACGTTGCATTAAATGACACCTCTAGGGACATTGTGTTAAATGACACCTTGTATGAAAATAATCAGAGGTCAGTTGTGGACTGAACAAAGGTAAATTGTTTTCTTTACTTCCAAGATTCTCAAAACCTTTATGTTGCAATGCACACTGAGACCCTAAAAGCTTTCCGCAGTTTTCCAATCTTAGTGGACCATAGGATATTTGGAATGTCTTCCTTCTTCAGTGTGCCATCCAGACTCGGGGTACGCTTTTGAAAGTGCTCTTTTGAAGACTTGCTGGATAACTGAGCTATTAAAGCCCAACAGGGTAACCTTAGGTCAAAATTAGAATTAAGATAGCATGAGCATCACTCATATTAATAATGACCTCAGTTATTAATCCTCGCTGCATAGTTTACAAATAATGCTAAAACCTCTGAATACCAAACACAAGCTAGAGGAGGCCTCCCATTCATTTATAATTTTACTATTCATCCACTAAATTTCCAATAGCATTTGGAAAGTCCTGTCCCTTATGAGAAAATATCAGTTTGGTTGACAGGCCTTAAACCTTAGCTTCCTCTCTGGTCCTCCATATATTTCATGTCCCTTGAAAACCTTTTCAGCTTCTATGGAGTTTTTAAAAGTAATGTGTCAGGGTCTAACGCTCCTGCTGTTTTAAGGGAAAATGCTCTCACTAATAAATTATAATGAATTGTCCGTCTCAACAGGCCCATGACCTTCCAGCAGTGGGGATTTGAGGCTAAACTCTATTTCTCCCTCCTCTTATTGGAGCCACTCTGCTTGCTCTGGCCTGTCCTCCTAATTTATGGGTGGGCTGCCCACAGGACAACTCACCTGCAAAAATAGTTCATGCTGCGGTGTTTATTATACTAAGTAGGTTTCATGCTGACTGGGAGTTTTTACAAGGGGGTGGTGTTGCTGTCGAGATCTTCCATCATCTGAGGGGAGCTGGCACTCAGATTCTCTCCTATTTCATCACGGTATTAAATTTAGTCGGGGTGGAAACAGGACGGATGAAAGTGGGAGGGTAGACAGCGGTGTGGAGTCTGCTTGAATGTCTTGTTCAGGGTTCTCTGTCATTGTGACTTCAGTAAAATGTATCAAAAAGACAGCAAAATTAAAAAGCATGCGTTAGAAACATTAAAACCATGCTGTGCTAGTGCAGAATAATGAAAAATCTCTGCAGCCTACGTGAAGGAATGCTCAGATGTGTAGCTTTCAGTTCATTTTTTTGGTGAGCAGAGGGAAATATTCAGTGGGCATATTTTCTTTATTCTCCAGTTTTCAACATTCCTGGCTTATTAATTTAGTATGTTCTCTTTGCAGAGTGTTTGAAAAGAATAAAACACTGTCAAAAAAGAGAATGGGAGGAAGAAAGAGAAAAACCCTACTATGCTTTCTTAGGAGAAATTTTTCTTTTTCTTTTTTTTTTTGCAGTACTGGGGATCGAACTCAGGACCCTGCGCTTGCTAGGCAAGCGCTTATTCCACTGAGCTATATCCCCAGCCCGCCGAGAAATTTTTCTTAACACCAAGTGTTTTCCCTCAATGAGTCTGCTATGAAGTTTTTCCATAGTAGTTAAAGAATAATATATACAGTTGTATGCCTGCTTTGTTTGTTGTCTAACAGCATCAGTATTTCTCATTTTACTAAAAACTCTTTGCGCATGCTACATAATCTGTAAAGCTAAACAGTGTTTTATAGATTTCATGTATTGTTTAATTATTCTTACTGTGGAATTACATCAATAATATTTTTAGCTTATGGGCCATTTTCCCTTTTCTTCACCACCTTCTTCTTTTTCCTTTTCCTCTTTCTCCTCCTCCTTTCACTTCTTTTGCAAAAGCTCAAAAAGTCAAGTTTCCTCCGTGGACTCAGGAGCTTTGCACAGTCATTTCTTCTACCTATAGGCCTTTGCCCTGGATCGGCACGGGAAGGCACAGAGGAGCTTCTGGGGAAATGAGTGCTGGAATCATTCATTCACTGGTTGCTCTGGCCCTCCTGGAAGTAAGTTCCTTGTCTGCCTTATTCAGCTGAAACCCTTGGACTTTTTATGGGCCTGGCATACTCTAGGGGGTCAAAAATACTTCTTAAATGAATTTATAATATTAAACGATTACCTTCCTTTTTTTGGAGCTTTTCTTAATATGAAAAATCTTCATGTTTAAAATTTTATCTGCATTTGTATTATCTCCTGGGAATTGTTACAGTAAAAACTCCTAGGCCAAAGGGTCTGAGCATTTTAACACTCTTCATACTTATGTTGGCTTTCAGGACAGGTTGTACTATTTAGATGAGCAGTGAGGAAACATGTTCTTTTAATTTTAACCCCAAGTCCAGCTATGAATCATCATTCTCAACCATCTTGGCTGATTTTTAAATTAAATAGAACAGAATTTGGCACTGTGTGGCTTTATTTTTTTTTTTAATTATAAAGAGAATAAAAAAACAAAATAACAACATAGACAAGAACAAAACAAAGCCAGTACAACAAAAATGATACAGGGTTTCAAAACAGAATGATAGGAATTAACAGTGGTTGCTGTATTACATATTGTTGTCTTCAATAAAGTTGCTCAGATTACCAGATATAAGAATGCAAGATTGACCAAGCCATTAAAGAGAATAAAAAATAATAAAAAACATTAGAAATGATACAGAGCTTCACCAAACTAGATGGTAGGAATTCACCAATGGTTGTTATACAGTACATTGTTGTCCCCAAGTTAGTTGTTCAGATCACCAGATACAAGCATGCAAAACTGGTCAAAAAGTTTAAGCATTAACTGTTCCTTTCAATAAACCACCAGACATTAGCAGTGAAATTATCCAAGCTATACTATATATTTTTTTCCTTTCCTTCTTTGTTTCCTTTTCTCTTTTCCCTCATCCCAGTTTTTCCTTCCTGTGAGCAATTTCTTTCCTTTTCATATATCATACTGTCTTCCTATTGTAAGAACATTAATGAGTAAATAAAACTCAAAGAACAATAGATATTATGAATGGGAAAGAAATTGCTCAAAGGAAGTAACTTCATTTCTTTGATTATTGCAAATTTGAAAGTTTTTGTTATCTGTATTTCCTCATTGGTATGAGTTCTTCACTCCATTATCTCTTGGGTATGTTTATATTTTCTTATCAGTTTAGAAGACTTTTAAACAAAAATGTTAAATCTTAGATGTTAAATGTATTTATAGTAGATTTTTCCTTATCCACATGTGGTACATTATAAGACCTTCTGGTGGCTGTCTGAAACTGTAAGTAATACCGTATACATAGAATACTGTGTATTTGCCTGTTTGTACATACCTATGATAAAGTTTAATTTATACAATAAGTGTAGTAAGAGATTAACAATAATAACAAAGTATAACAATTACAACCACTTGCTGAAATGAAAGTTAGGTGAATGTGACCTCTCACAATTTCTCATTTACACTGTAACTACCTTCTTCTTGGGATGACAGGAGGTGACGTAATGCCTAAGTGATGAGATATAATGAAGAAAAGGATGTGTGCATTAAGACAGTGTGGTACATAAGAATTGTGATACCCAATGGCTGGACTGACAACCAAGAAAGTTATTAAATGAGTAATGGGTGATTGTTTATACAGAGTGGATCACTGGGCAAGGTAATGATTCATGCTCTAGGCTGTATGGAGCTGGTTGGCACAAGATTTCATTTCACTACTCAGAACAGGATGCAATTTAAAACTTATGGTTTGCTCACTTGAGGAATTTTCCATTTAATCTTTTCATGCCATGATTGGTGGTGGGTATCTGAAATCTCATAAGTGAAATCTCAGATAAAGGGATTTACTATAATAAAAATACATTTGGCCTTTATCTTCAGTTCCTGGCACAGAGCTCCAAAAGGCCTTGGATTTTTCTGACTGATAGAAATATCTTACAATAAACTACTCACTACCACCTATTTACGCTACGAAGGTAACCCGGGTTGGAGCCATGTAGATAGCTTTAGTGTTGGGACCAGTCACCCAGAGACTCTGAACAAATGATGAAAGGGTAGGAACTTTCTGGTCTACTCCTAACCTCCAGGAATGTTAGGAAGACAAAACTGGGTTATACAAACTCATGAATAACCAGATTTGATGAGCTTCTCGGCTGGAAAACACATTAAAGTGTTGGGCAGGTGACATGCCTGAAGACAGCATGGAAGTTCTGTGTTGGTTTTTGTTATGGTTGATACATTGTGTCAACTTGGGGAGTCCAGAGGTTTGGCTGAGTGATTCAGCAGGAAGCCAGGGTGCTTACTTTGTACACATCCTGAGCCCGTGGAAGTGGAGGGCATGGAGGTTATGTGAGAGCTACACCCCCCCTGGGTGGGGGTAGGCTGTTTACAATGTAAGGGAAGGAAGGAGGTTGCTTGCAGCCATTCTTTCCTTTTGCTCTGGTTGTTTTTGCTGTGTGCTGCTGCCATGAACAGTTTACCCTCTGCCATGTGCCACTCTGCCTCAGAACCAGCCAAGTATGGACTAAAACCTCCACAAACTGTAACCTAAATAAACCTTTCTTTCGTTCATTTTTGGTGTTGGGTATTTTGTTTCAGCAATGAGAGAAATGTAACCAAGACAGTTTTACTCCCTTACCTTGTCTTACATAAGTGAAGAGGTTTCCAGAGAACTGTGTGCTGTTTTTGTGAATTACCTAACCTGAGGAGGGGGTTGTGGAAATCCTTGAATATACTCCACTTGTGGCTAGTGTCTAACACAGGGACAATCACATGGGAACAAGCCCTTAACTTGTGTGGTCTGTACTTGTTGGGAAAAAGGAAAAGAAACAGAGGTACAACCTCACAGGACAGGTTCATTTTAGAACAAACCTGAGAGGTACTGCTCTGGGACTAGAGACCAGATAAGCTACTGTCACGCAAGCCATAAGGTTTTTTTTTTTTATAAGTTCATGGGCCTAGGTAGGGGACCCAGTGAAAGGAGTTGTGTGGACAAGGCTTGACAACACAGGGAGGTGCAGTTACTTGCCAAGTGCAGGGTTGAGTGATGATGGGAGTTATGGAGGTAGCTATGGTTACAGAGCCTTGGTTGCTTGTCAAGCACAGGTTGAATAATGGTAAGAATTACGGATCGCAGCTATGATTACTGGGCCTTATCCATCCATGATTATACATTTCTAACAGGTACACAGCACAGTGTGTATGTGGAGGGGTTAGTGTGATCTCTGTTCAGCTCAGGATGGCAGTGGTAGGGAGAGTGGTGAGCATCAGAGAAAGAACATCTCTGAGATTTGGTATAGCAACATGAGGAAGAGAAGGAGGGAAGTGGGTCCCCAAGACCCAGAAAAGATTTGCAGTGAGAATTGAAGCCCATGTGGACAGTAAACAGACAAACTTCAATGAAGGGGAGGGAGAAGGCAAGTGGCACTTTCTTCCTGAGCTCAGACTCACTGCATGGGACTTCTGACAACCTCAGAGACCTCCACAGAGAAGCCCACCAGTGGAGTGGAACAGTGGATGCTGTGAACTGTGGTGGCCAGTGAGTTTTCCCATTCAAACCACCTATAAAAGAGCGCAATTGGCCAGGGGCCATCTTGAGGAAAGGCCAACTGGGCTTGGGTCTTGGAGTGGTTGCTAGTTCCATCTAGTAGCTCCCAGGTGAGTTCAAGCCCACAGTGGGTGCAGTAACTATAGCAGGCTGGCTAGGTCTGATTCCAGCCTTCCTGCCTGAGGCCGGACTAAACATCACTGAAAATAGTGGTGCAGGCCCTGGGGACCATCCTCTACCCCACCACGGAGCTACTGCTGGCTTGCTAGGATGGATCAATGTGGATCTGAGCTCTTTCTGCACATACTGTCTGCCAGTGGCAGCAGAGACACACCTTGAAATGAACATTCAAAATGTTCTTTTCCTCTTGTTTTTCTGATTGTTTTTTTCTTCATTGTTTATTCTTGTTTTTATAGGAGTGTGAACATGGTTTCTAGTTTTTTGTTGCTGTTGTTTTGTTCTGTTCTTGTTTTTATTTCTTCCTTTCCTCTTTCCCTCCTGTCTTCTGTACCAGTTTCCCAAACTTTGTGTGAACCTCCTTCATCCTCCAGCTTTGCTTTTAATCTCTTCTTTTCTGTGTCTCTAATTTCCCCCACCCCCTTTTAAAGCTTCTCCCCAGAGGGTAAGATTGGCACATTGAGGGCTTATTCACTGCATACAATTTTCTGGTTTGTTTTAGATTTTGTTATATAATAATGAATCTGATTTATACTGTTAAAGGTGGCAAATTAATAGTTACCTCAGTCTGTCATTTTCTAGGCTGTTTGATAATGCTGTTATTGCTGATTGTATCACTTTAACCAAAGTGAGGTAATTGTTCTAACCACTTGTTCATTAATTATAACTCATTTCTTAAAATTAAACTTCATTTTGAATATTTTGAATCAAGTTTCTCCTTGCATTTAAGATATTTTTAACACTATGCATACGGAACCCAAAAATTGCCTACTTCTTTTTTTAATTACAGATTTTAATGTAATGCACTAAAGTTGCCAGACATGACATTTGTGTTAACTGTGAAGTTTCTCAGTGAGGCAGGAGTGTTGTAAAAAGAAAGAATTTTGAATTTCTTTTTATGTGTCCAAAGGTTATCTCAAATATAATCTCAAGGAGTTGCTTTTCCACCATAGAAATAAACTAGACCTGTCTTACCTGCTATCAACATATTAATATTTATTTATTTTGTGATATTCTTAAGGCCATAGGAGTAGTCAGAGAATGTACTACCTTAAGTTGGGCATTCAGCGCTGGGCTCAGGAGGTATGCCTGGATCACACGTATAAGAGACCAGATGCTACTGATATAAAATGTTCAGTGAGTGATGTGTAGAACTCTTTACATAAAATGCAGTGTTAAATTTTCTATCAAACTTCTAATATATTATATATTAAAAGTTAGTCAGAAATGTACATTAGTTTTATACATCAACATAAAACAACAAATATGCTTAGAATCTACACATTTTGTAACTTGTCATTAAATCTGGAAGCAAATGTAGAAAATATTTATCCTCTATATGTGTATTTCCCATTAACCTAATTTATTCAAATTTTCCTATTTTTCTTTTATTTGTTGAATTAGTATTTTATAGACAAGAAATTAAGGGTGTGACCAGGGTCTCAATGTCTCAATATTCCGCATAGAGAATATATTGCTTCTCGGCTAGAGCAAGGGACCTCATAATTTAATTATTGGTTTTCCCCTAAGTTTGGGATCATCTTTGTAGCTAGGATTGTTTTACTTATTGATGGGATAGGGAAAAGAATCTTCTCCACAAGTTTTCCTGTCTATAATTTTCAGATTAAAGTAGGCGAGTAGTAGGAAATATGCAAAGGGTAATTCCAATGATCAAGACCTTCAGTAACATCTCAAGAGCTTTATAGCCAGCTGCATACTCAATACCTTCACTCAGATGTCTAATAGACTTTGCAGAATTAACTTGTTTTTGATTCTCTACTTCAATGGCCTATGCAAACAAAATCAAAACCAGAATACCTCAGAAGATGCCCTCTTCAGATAACATTTTCCCACCTCAGAAAATGTCATCATCAGACACCTTGTCTTTAATACAATGTCCCATTCGGTCTGTCTTATTAGTCTCTTGTTATCCTGCATATCCTGTCCATTAGCAAATTAACTGACTGTTTTTCAAAGTACATCACACTGGCTGGCACATCACTAGTTCACACTAGTATTACCACCAGTTAGGGATTATTGATCAACTCCCAACAATCTCCTCCATCCCATGATTTTTATAATATTTTTTCCATCACAGAGTATTCTCTTGCTTTATTTTTGTAACAGAGCATGTCTAGCAGATATTTTCTTGTCATCTGTAAGTTTCCTAAGAGAGAGGCTTGTTTTACTTACGCTATATCCCTAATGCCAGCAGAGGGCCTTCTACACGATGGCGCCCAGTTAATGAGGTATTTAATGAAGGATAATAAAGTTGTGGAACTCAGGATCCTAGTGAACTGTAGCTGTAACTTGTACTTCACAGCTTAAGGCGGTTGCCTGGCTCCTCTCCTCTCTGTTGCTTCTTCTCCTTTCTCTCTCCCTTTGCCTTCTTTACTCTGTCTGCCTCTCTCCTTGCTTGCTGCGCCGCTCCTTCCTTCCTTCCTTCAACGTCTTCCTTTTCCTTTACCGTCTCTCCCACTCCTCCATCTTTCTTTTTCCTCCAAACGGAGCATAAATTCTTTTCAAAACATTTGTTTTACTTGCTGAATATATCTGTAGTTTCCCTGTTTTTAATTTAAAGAGCAGGTGTGCTGGATGTTGTATATTTTTCTAAGAAAAAAATATAAATCTTGGCTATAATTTCTATGTATTAGTGATCCCGGATAATTGTGCTCTTGCTCCTGTTTTAATGGTCTAAAGACTTCAGAACATCTCTAAATCTGGTGTTTAATGTGAAGATGATTACTGAGAGGAGAGAAACTTCAGAGTATTGAAAGTCATCAAGAAATGAGCTCTCCTCTCTTCCCGTCTTTTGGGGCCTTCTCTCTTGGGCTTACTACCTGAAATGTGATGGCGGGAAGCCAGAAGGGACTCAGTGGCACACAGGTGGAAAGCAGCTATGTTTCTACGTCATCACACTCCATGTCATCAAAAGCCAGCTACCTCCCCCCACAAAGAAATGAACATGGTTCTTTGGCTTTACTGCACCTGGGCTTGAGGACTGGACATCAGCATGTAGCTGATTCTCACAGTCTGGAAATACTGTGCTAATGATCTCACCAGGAAAAGTGTATATAATAGGTTGTTTTGTCTGGTTATGGAATTTTAAGGAAAGAGTGGCTCTGCAGAGAAGGGAAGCTACTTAAGGAGGTTATATTTCAAAGACTGAAGAGTTACTTTAAGACAAGTTAGAATAGTGTAACCACTGCAGAGTGTTGGGTGCATGTGATAACAAATGTGTGATATCAAACAAATAGAGAGCTTTAAGTCTCTACCTTGTATATTCTATTGGAAGATTATAAGGGAGTTTTGCTTGTGTTTTTTTCTTATGATTTTCTTTTGATATATTTCAGACAAAATACTGGCTTGTATCAACCTAAAAAGAGCTACGCTTCATTGTAGATTGCCAGTGTGGTATTGAGTGAAAGATTAGCTGGAAGGTCGGTGATGGTGACCACTACAAAGCAGCCCTGAGAAGGACTTAAATCAACCAATTGACTTTCCAGGTTTACTTGTGAGTCCGTCCAAGGTCTAAGCTCCTTGTCTGGAGATGGGTGGTGGACTCATTTTAAGTGAACTTCTGCGAGTCAATAATCCCTACTAAGGCCTGTAATGGCGGATGAAGCCAGAAAGCCTCAAAGGATAAGATAAGTTCACAGCCCGGGATGCCTGGATCCATCTCAACCAGACTATAGCCTCAGGCATCTCACTCCTGCATGGATTAATTTAATACCTCACTTGGAGAAGTGCTTGAGTGGTTCCACCCTTCTTGTCTAGTCCCCTCATTCTTCTGATAACTAAATAAATATGGGTGACACAGAGCAGGTCGTGATCTTAGACCCAAAGGCTCTCAAATTCTATGAGAGGGCTTTGATCCTCCTGGAGCTCTGAAATCATTACATTCACCTCTTATTATTTAGCCTTCATCATACATTCATTTGGGAGATTGTGGACCTGATCACCCCAAAATAACTAAAGGATGTTATTAACCCTATATGTCAGCGCAATGTGAAGCATTTCTCAAACCTACTTGACCACAGAAAACGTTTTCATGACTGTATCTTTCAAAACTGGATATGTGGAGAAACTGTAGTCTAGAACAGTAAAACTCAACTGGCCACTAGACCTACAAGGTAATAAATCCTCAAATAATTAAATGTGCTAATTGAATGTGGAATTCACAGTAGAACAATATGGAAGTTTTCCAGTTATTTACTAAAAAACTGTATAAGTAACTTCACTTACTAAATACTTTGTTTTCCTGGTTATGTTCGGTCTATCTCCTCATTCATAAATGCTTGTTCTCCTTCTCGACCCTGGAACATTCGAGAGCGAATCAAGCCTCTATCTGGTCAAGGCAAAAACAAAATAAAAGATCGCTCTCTTCTGAACATTCCCATGGGCCTTTACTACTTCCCTGAGTACCCTTAATCATTCTTCTGAAAGATTCAAACTTCTTCATTCAACTGCAAGGGGTTGCTCATGTATTAGTAGTTGATCCTCCTAATCTCCTTATATTTGAAAAAATTCAAACAGCTAGGGAGAAAAAGAGGTCACTAAATTATATGAAATAATTTATCTGGTTGTCTCAAAATATGACAACACTGGTATTAGAATATCATAAAAACATCAAAATTAATACTTTATTCTTTTTTATGTTTATAAAGTGAGAAAGAGAGCTTAAAATCTATTCACTATTCATTGTATCCCTAAATTAATCATTTAAAATGTGAAATGTGTAGGAATATTAGGAGTGACGGCAGAATTTGAAAGATGTTATGAAGCTGTACATTTATTAGAATTGCTGAAGTAAAATAAATCCATTTTGCTCAATGATGAAGCTACTACAGTTAAAGGGGGGGCTTTATTATGAATGCTGATAGTTACCAACTTTGGGTACATATGTGAATTCTAAGATGCTTTCAGAATTTAAAAGATATAACATGTAACAACTGAGAAAAGCTGTTTATTTATCTAAGATGGGAGGAATAAAATTCCTCAAGTGGTTTTCATTCTTTCCTGCCAATCAGGGAATCCACATATGAACAGCATGTGTCTTGGAATGGGAGGGCAGGAAAGAAAAGGCCAGAAAAGAAAATATTTACAAATTAGGCTAGTGCACCAAGGACAAAACACGAGAATATATATGCTTCTACCCAGACTGTCAAAAATATATAAAGTAAGATTGCGACCCCCATTAAAAATTGGCCCAAGGTGTAATATTATCTGACACTTTCAGGCAACATGTAACTTACACATTTTAGCTGTACAGCTGTGAGGACACCTGCTAATGTCCTCTAACTCCTCAGATTTCTTGCTACATTATTCAAAGATCTGATTTCCATGCAGAGATTTCCCTCTGTAGATTTAGGATATGGTGACGGTATTACCTCAGCCTCACATACCCTCATTTTTAAAGCTTTTCCTTTTGTTAGGAAAATAAATGAGTGTTCAAGCGGCGACGTGAAATCACGAAGCCACTTATAATCTCTTCTAACTGTCTATGTGGTTCATTAGTATCCTCGTTTTTGTTGCTTTGGTGATCAGATGCAATCTGCCCTTAAATGGACAGGCTCTGCGGTGTGTCCTTTATGGATGCAGCTTTTCTTCATGGTAAGAGGATTCCTTGACTTTAACGTGGAGAAACGCGCCCCAGCCACTGGAAGTTCCCAGGTAGGGCCCTACTGAGAGTCCTTTCTCAAGCAAAAACCTCATGCCCAGTTTTTAAAAAACTTTCCGAAAACAGGAACTTTCCTAACCAAAGCTCTGCTCCACTGCCAAGGTCAAAGGAATCGTTCATTCATTCTACCCGGTGCAGCGCAGTTACTATTCTAATATCAGAAGATAAAAAGGCGGAAACTTGTTTCCTCAAGCACCTGAGGTCCTAGTAGAAGAGATACCACAAATAACACGAATAGGAAGAGTACATAACACGTTGGTCAAGAAACAAAAAAATTAGTGAAGAAATACATTAAATATCAGGAAAGGGAGATGGTTAAAAATTCGATCGCTCTGGAAAGGCCTCCTTAAAAGATGTCTGTAGAGGGCGCTTTGGAGTGTCTCACAGATCCCCCTTCAAGTCTTAGCTATGTATTGCCCTAGCTGGGAGGAAGTGCTCCTAGCTGACCCCTCTCCCCTGACTTGCCTTCCTGGAACTACTTTCAGAAAGAGAGTATTTTAACTGAAGTCACATCAATGGATAACCTACACTGCTGACTGGGGAACATAGGGCTGGAAAGTGCAAGTTTCTCTGCCTCTGGGCAGTAAAGTGCTAAAAGGCTGTGCTAGCATCAGAGATCCCATGAAACAGCTGAAGGTCTTAAATGACTGCATCACAGTTCAGTTCTTTCCTAGACTCACAGTGGCAGGAGAATCTCAGGCAAGATGCCTCCTTGCGTCCTAGTCTTGCTGAATGTTCAACTTGGCGAAGGTCTTAACTTTGAAGGAAAGGTGTAACATTTAATGTGCTATTTCATAGGTTCCTTTATGGTTGCTTTTGTCCAGAAAATTGTGTTTTGAGTTCTTCTAAGTAATGAGAGCCCTTTATTTAATTTATTTTTTTTTTGAGACAGGGTCTCACTATGCAGTTCAGGATGGCCTTGAGCTCACTTTGTAACCTTGGCTGGTCTCAAACTCACAAGGATCCGATCCTCCTGCCTCAGCCTCCCAAGGATTACAGGCATGCGCCACCATGCCCGGTGATGACAGCCCTGTAGTCGAGATTATTTAACTCAGTGTTTTGTTCTAAATTGATTTAATACATACAATTTAATCCATGCTATAGCACACAACGTTGTTTTCTCCTTCTCCAGGCCATACTGTACAGCACTCACCCCAACTTCGGCATTTACAAATACCTACAGGGAACAGACATGAGGGGCAGGCCACACAGTCAGAAGTGGTACAGACTGCAAAGGCTACACATGCTGTCAGCTTATTATCTCTTTATTATTAAGGTGATTGGCATGATTTAGATGTACATAATGATCACATGCATCATAGGGAATCTGGACATAATATATCTTGGTTCCTTTTTCCTGTTGCCCTCCTCTGCCTTCAACCCCTCTTCCCTCCTCATGTACAAAGCTTTGTTTCCATTTTCTCCTTCTTTTCTCATTTTCTTTTCTCTTACTCCTTTTCCCCTCCCTGCCCTAGTTTCTATTTCCTTTTGAACAATTTCTTCCTATTTTGCAATATTTATTATACCTTTTGGTTCTTATTTACATTTTCAGTTTCTCACACCAGATAGACAAGGCAATATTTATACATGTGTGTCTGATTTATTTCACTAGAGTGTGGTCCATCCATTTATCTACAAATGTCTGAAATTCATCCTTCTTTATGGATGAGTAGTACTCTATCTTTTTAATCCATTAACTGATTGATGGGCATTTGGGTTGTGTCCAAGATTTAGTTATTACAAACTGTTCCACTATAGACATGGGTGTGCATATGTCGCTATGGTATGATGCTTTTAATTCTTTTGGGAAGATACCAAGAAAGGGAATCGCTGGGCCAAATGGAGCCTCTAGACCTAGTTTTTGAGGAATCTCCACAGTGATTTTCACAGTGTTTGCACCGGTGGTCTACACTCCCACCAACTGTGCAGTAGGGTTCCTTTTTCTACACTGTCAATTTCAAAAGCAAAGACAACATGCAGCACCAGCTGATTTATTGTTAAGCTGCAGTGGTATGTACCAAGTCTTTACATGTTTATCATGGTAACACTGAAACTTTAATATATTTTAGTGAAAAATCTCTGAATGTTGGAGTGTTGGCAACTCAATCAAAATTTGAAACATTACTGTGCATGTGAAACAAACCTCAGTTGTGATTCATAGTAAGTGGGAAAGCTGCCCATTTGGGCCTCGAATATCAATAGGAGATTGAAAGATCTCACAGTTACAAGTTGGAACCTGTACTGGCTGCTTTTCATACAGCCCCACATATACAGTGTCCCTCATCTGTGAAGGGTCATTCAGGGGTATCTGGTTTTACTGGAGAGCAAATGCCTATGAAGAGAATTGGGCGGCAAGTCTGTGCTCCCTGGAGCACCTACTGCAAAGTTATCCATGGGACATGGATATGGATGTTTGTTTAATAAGAAGAATAACAGGGACCACAGATTTTCATTTTCCAATCTTATTTTAAGCATTCCTGGTTATACTATGGCAAAAGCTAAATGAATTGAATGTGAAAGTCAGTCTTAGTGGGAGAGTTTTCCATTAAGTTGGCACTAAAGAACTGCTTAACAAAACTCTCTGACTGATTTAAATCAATACATCAGAAGTGTTTCTCTACTAAAGTTCTCTGAAGCATAATCATACCTTGTTAATATCAAATGCAGAGTAAGGTTCAGCATGGTGTGTATTGAGTTTGAGCACCAGAACCTAGAAGATTAATGTCAGTTATACACAATAGGATTAAATGCTATTTATGTGCTGAAAGTGGCTTTCTGTGGTAGCAGTATAGCTCAGAGTGTAAAGGCATTCCAAATCATTCTTGCAATAGCTCTTCATAGCAGAAACTCCAGATATCAACACTCATGTGCACTTAGCACATTTTACCAGTGTTGGTGGATGCATAAAAATGATGGGTTTGCTGTTTATCAAGTACTTTGATCTGTATTATCTCTTTTTTTTTTTTTTTTTTTGCGGTACTAGGGATCGAACTCAGGACCCTGCGCTTGCTAGGCAAGCGCTTATTCCACTGAGCTATATCCCCAGCCCCTGTATTATCTCATTTAAAGGTTATCATGAGATAAGGAGCTAGTGAGATTATCTGCAAAAATAGTATTTTATTTACAAAAAATAAACTCCACACTGTGCCTCCCTGATAAGGTTATGTATTGAGGCACTTGGTGAAATTCTTAGCAAATCAATTCAAGATCAAAACGTTAAAAAAAATACTCCCTGAGACTATTAGAAAAAACAGAGTAGAGTAGTTTTACAATCAGTGTGGGAAGAGTTTTTCTTAGCAAGATATGAGATCTATATATCATAAAAGCAAAGACTGCCTGCTTCGATTATTTAATAATAAAAAACTTCTGCATGGAAATGGCATCAATAAATACATTTTAAAAAACAACTATGAGAAAATAATACGTATCTCTCCATATCTCTGTTTTCTATCTTTCTGTCCATGTTTATGATCCACTTACCTGTGTATCTATGCTGTCACCTAAGCATCTATCAATCTACCTACCTATCAATCACCTATATCTATCATCTATCTGTCATCTATGGATGGTGTATCTCCAAATATCAACAGAACTGACAGTGGAGGTGCTGTAATCAAAGATTAAAAAGGCAAGCCGCTTGTTTACTAGGGAAGGAAAGACAATTCACTGATAAACAATGAATAATCTACAAACAATGAAAAAGATGTTTCATCTCAGAAGATCGTGCAAATTTAGATGGTAGAAACGCATTTTTTCTTTTAACGGTGAAATGAATAACTGTACAAGTTTGATGATACTCAGCCTTCACTAGTATTTGGACAAACAGTTGGTCATAAAATGTCCCAGGGAATTATAAATTAGTACAAACATTTTACATAGCAATTTGACAGTACCTGTAAAATTAAAAACACATACACTCTTTGATTTACAATTGTAATTTTAGAAATCTATCATACAGATCATTGTCCTCTAAGATATTCATACATGGCTGTAGCACTTTCAGAGATGGCAAAACATCGAAACAACTGGTAGATTGTTTGGGTACAGTATGATTTAATTATTAAATAGGTAATGTAGATCTGTCTACAGGTACCAACATGAAAAGCTGTCCAAAATATAGAAAATAAACTGGCAAGTTAAGGACATAAAATACTCAATTTTTTGTAAAATGGTATTATATTTTCACTTGTACACATATTTAAAAGACCTTTCAAATGGAGGAAGCATCGAGAAAGAATTTTTCATCTTATACTTTTGGTACCAAAGACACAAAGATTGTATGATTTCACTGTATGACCCTAGTGATAAATGTTTTAGGAAAACAACCCTGAGCATATAACCTTATACTACATAGGAAATACATCAGGAAGTTTTATAATTAAAAATGTCAAAACTCTAAAAATTTAAGAGATCAACGAGACACAATGTATTCAATAGATACCTTATGTAATATAATTTGCTTTAACAGAATTTATTTGTAACATATAATAACGTCTCAGTTCCAGTGTTATTTCTACTCAAGTTAGATAAAGTGTTGTGGCCCAGGACAGTGACAGTGCTACAGCATCTGAGATTTAAGAGTTCGTTTGCTTACATAAAATATTGTGAAAGATCTGGTCTTTGCTAAAATACAACAAAAGCATTCTAGTGTGTGCTTCATTCTTGCATGAATTCATCTCCACCATGGGTTAAATTATTACTCTTCAAATTGTACTATCCACAAAAAAGGCCAGATGAGCTCTGGGTCATGTATATTGATGTAGATATGTTTTATAAAACATACTAATCACTATTATGTGAGGTGTTCTTTGGTTTTTCAACAAAGCTTTGAAGGATTGGTATGATCCTACCTGAACTTTAAGAATGAGGAAATTGCTGCCTATATAGAATTGAGGTTGGATTCTATTACTTTGAAGAAGCAATGTGGTACAGCAGAAAGGGGCCAACAGTTTCAGGTAAAAGGTAATTTTTAAATATCTCCCTAGAGACAACACAATAAATCTTGTAACTGAGGAAACATTGGCTGTTGTGGAAACATTACCAGATCAGATAACAAAATAGTGCTGTATTATTACTTCAGCATTTTGTAAATGTGAACTGGTCAGGTAATATATATTTTATTTTATGGACAAATCTAAGAATACTTTCTCAGATAACCTCCACAATACGTCTTGGGAGAGAGACATAACAAATCGTGGCTAGAAAGCCTGTTATTTTTCTGCTTAACAAACTTATTACAGCAGTGGAATTTACTGTTGTGTTTTGCCACTAAAGCAGCTCTCACCCAGAAGCATATGCGGGGGTGATAAATTTGTGAGTATGTCTGGTAAAAGAGCTGAAACAGATGTGCAGAGTAAGGGACATCAAAGTTGAAACACTTACTATCTCAACCAATGGGTAGTTCTCCCAGATACAAGCTTAGCATTTTTAAAAGACCGGAGGATTCATTATATCATACTGGCAAATCAGAGGTAGAATACTCAGACATGAAGCGTATGTGAATAATTAAAACAAACAAAATAAAACAATGATGACAGGTTGTTAGTTGCTTTACAAGATACTGCTTCTCAACAGCAAATGGAAGAAAGTTGCGTTTAATCCCCCTGTCTACCACTTCTCAGCAGCTGCCTCTTCTATGGGCACATTTGACATTGCTACCTTGGCAGGCTGGGGAATTTGGGTCAATTCCTGATGGAGATCACTGAGCATGTACCCCCAGGACATGTTTACCACAGGGAGAAATAGTGAGTGGAAGTGGAGAAATAGCCACGCATGGAGAGGCATGGAAGTAGATGCAGCTGGGTGCAAAGTAGGGGCCTTTCTGGAGCCAAAGCCATCACCACGTAAGGGTTTAATGCACATGCTGGAATTACAAATGGCTTTAAAAATCCAACCACTCTCTGTGCTGTTTTTCCTAAGGGAGATTAAAAATCATCTTTCTGTTGTATATCACTTGCTCTGTTTATTATAACGTAGGACTAAGATTTTAAAAATCATTAAGTAGATGAAACTTGGAACTAGGACTGTGTACATAGGTATTTTTATATTGACTAGAAATAGGCCAAAAGGTAACGCTGAAGAACATACCGCATTTTCACTACCCGTGCCTTCATTGTCTCATCTTGGAAATAGCAACAATGAAAACTACTTTTGCCTGTGAATATTTCCGAGGTGCTTTGCCTGAAAATGGTCTTTATTGGCTATTTTAGTAGCTTTTAAATTCTAGTGATCCTGTTTAACAGTCTTTAAGAAAATATAAATCGTCTCTGTATTTCTGACAAATCATAAATTGCCTAGATAGAAAAATAGCATTATAATGAATTAATAGCTGATGACTGTTCAATATCAGATCTAAACTCTGATTTTTCGTTGTGCGCCCCCAGTGAAAACGCGTTTTAGGAAAATGGCACCTCAGCATGCAAACTCATACTCCATTATGACATCCCCATCACAGACACACAGTTTACTGCTTCAAAAAATAGGTGTTGTTATGTGCTGCGCTACTGGAATTGAATTAAATTATTAAACACAAGCTGCCAAAGAAATAATAGTGCGGCTGAATATTTCTGTGGCTTTGTTGGCAAGCCTGTGTGTTCTTCAGTGTTTGGTTGCAGTTGTAGGAATTCTCCAAAAGAGATGACTTCAGTTTTGAGCCTTTGCCCTTTAAGAATAAGGAAAATGCTGTACAGCAAGGGGGAATAATTAACATTTAACACTCCTTGCTGAAAATACATATAAATGTAATTTAGTGCAAAAATTTAGAACTTGCTCTTTTGTCTCCTAGGTTTCTGAGACTGTGCATCAAAATGTGTATGAGGCTTTTTTTTTGTGGCCATATGGAATAAAACCACAGGGGCAGAGTTTCTTGACCTAAGTGGTCATGTGCCAGGCTGAAGCAGTCATTAGTTTGCCAATTACACTTCTCTTGCCAGCAATGTTTTATATCTAACAGATTCCACATGAACCATTCATGTGAGAAAGAATAGCACACTGGAGCCATGCTCTCTAGTTTGCCCTGTTATGTATGCATTGCAGACAAACCAAACTATCTAATATGTTGTGTCAAAAGCATAAAGAATTGTGCTGAGGTCATGGGCGAATAGAAGAGTGCAGTTAGAATATTTGTCCCCACCCACCATTGTTCTAAACTTGAAATATTTTGTCCAAACCAGGCTGCATGGAGTCCTGAGGGACCAACCCAGGATATAAATTTAGCATGCACTTTAAACTTTGGTTGTTCTAGCTTTCAAGCTAAATTTAAATCTTATTAGTTTTTAGTGAAAGCGCAATAGTTAAATATCTTGCAGATGTAGCTTTGTGTATTTAAAATTCCTTAGAAGGTTTCCATTTAGGATTTTTACTATATTAGTTTGATCTACTGTGCATGGCAATATGGCATATGCATGTCTCCGAGGATGTGCAACTTGATTTCATACTGTGGAAAAATCCAGAGCGTAAAATATTAGCATGAACAGTGTCAAGTTTCGATTCTAATTTTTTTATGACTGTGACATTATTTAAGGACAGTAATCATTCAACTATTTTAAATGATAGATTTTGCTGCTCGAAAAATAGCTCTGTGATCAGTCAAGACATGGCTGATCACATAGCTATTGCCCTTGGCGAGAACTAGTTCTAGAAAATTCCAGAAATATTACACACACACACACACACACACACACACACACACACACGAACACACACACATACACACACACACAGATTTTTCCTTCTTATGCAAGATTACAGAGGACCCAGTTGTTGACACCTGAGAATGAAATTAGAATGTTCAACATTTTAAAATTATTGCATATATTTTGTAAATTAATTTTTTTATTCTAATGATCATAGGCTAAAACTATTTCTAAAGAATACAATTATCTTTATTAACCAACACCCCCATCTGTAGTATCTAAGATGACTGCCAGCATGAGAAAAATGTCAGCATTAACTGATTTAAAGACAACAATATGCAATATAATGGCTATTGTTGGATCCTAATTATCATGATAGTTTAACTCTGTATCATTTCTAATTGTTTTTCATTATTTTTATTACTTTTGATTGTTTGATCAATCTTTCAATCTTACAACTGGTAATCTGAGCAACTTCATTAAAGATAAAAATATGTAATATAACAAGCATTGTTAATTTCCTATCACCTTGTTTTGAAGTTCTGTATTGTGTTTATTGTTTTTGTATTGTTTTGTTTTTGTCTTGGTTGCTTTCTTTTCTCTTTAAAATAAATTAACTGGAAACTTCTAAGAGATTAATGAGTTGAAATATTGTTAGTATCAAAATTATTTAAAATGTATATATTCTACATTGCATTGTTATTTTTAGATGCTAAGTTAAATAAAAATTTCCTAGAGAAAATTTGGTTCGAGAAGACAATTCTATACGACTGGTTTTCTGCTGGATTCACATTTATTATCCTGAATTTAGGAATAGAATCACAAGTCTCTCTTCCAAGTACTGTGTGGGAAAGCCATACAAAGTTGATGTATGACTGAGTAACACTATTTTACTTTACTGTGGTACTTTCACAGTTTATAGACAGCCAGCATTTACATTATTTATGTTTCTAAGATACATTTAAAGGAAGATGTCAATCACAATTATAGTTCTAGAAATGTCAATTCATTCATCCCACAAATGATTTCTGAGTGCCACGTAAGAGTGCTTAAAAGGGACTGGGTTTGACATTGAGCTTGAAAACACAGCATGCATTACAGTGTGAAGAGAGGTAGCTTATAGTGCAACGTCCTAGCTTCTACAGCAGGGGCACGTACAAAGGGCAGCTGACCCGCCTGGGGAAGTGAGGGAGCTGGTGTTGCACAGGCTTCAAGAGGAAGGCTGATATCATGGTAATGTAATGTTAACTCTTCCAGAAAGATACCTAGAAGGGGAATAACTGGGTTAAATGGTTGATATATGTGCACCTATGTGTATAACAGCATAATTCATAGTAGTTAGTCTTGAAAATAGCCTCTGTGCCCATAACAGATGAATGAGTAAAGAAAGTGTGGTATTAATATACAATGAAATACTACTGTGCCACAAAGAAGAATAAACTTGAGCCATTTGTAGGAAAATAGATGCAATTGTTGAGGCAGTAATGTTAACTGAAAGAAATCAGACATATAAGCTTAAATATCACAGTTTCTTTTATAGGAAAAACCCAAAATATAACCAAAGAGAAAAATAAAATGTAATAGCAAATTGGGAGACAGATCTTTGCAAAAGAGAAGGGGACCAAGAAATGGAGGAAGGAAGGAGGGAGAGCAAGAGAAAGGGATGAAAAAACAATTAAGATGTGTTATGTACATATATCAACTTCTCACGATGAATGTAATCACCATGTACTACAGACAGCCACTCAATAATAAAAAATACACATTTGAGGAAAGGGGAATGTTGATGGTGTGCAGACACCTACAGGCCTAGGTCAGGGACAGATGAGAGAATGAATGGCAGACTACACAGGGAAGCTCAAGGGCAGAGCTAAGAACAGATGTGGTTTTCTGGAAACTACATGAAGGTCACAGTAGGTACAGTACAGAGTTTGAAGTATGACAAAACTCTGGCTGAGGCTGGGATCCAAGCCTATAAAATCTTGTACTTTTTGCAAGGTTTCATCCTATAGAGCAGAGAGGACATTGCATTTTGAGCAGGGGAGCTGCATGTCAGATTTTAACGTTTCATTCCAGAAGGTGTACAGAGAATGAATGGGAGGGAAACACCTTTTAATAATTTCTGAGCTCTAATGTTGCCTAACTCTGGTGCCATTTGCTAAGGTTGGGAGTTTAAGAGGGGAGTCGGTAGGAAATAGAGGGTTGGAGAAAAGGGGAGGAAGATGGTGAGAACAATTTGAATGCGTTGAGATTGACAGAAGTAAGAAAGGTCAGATGTCTAGTAGGCAACTGTATATAGTTGTCAAGATTCAGTACAGAGCTACCCTGCAATGCTATTGAGTATTAAATTGGTTAGTCATGAAAATCACAATGGGAGAAGTTGTAACACACGTAAATATCTCAGAGATTTGGGGCGAGGAAACCCAACCATGAAGAATAAGAGGTAAAAAGCTGCTTTGAAACTCACACAAGATTATTTGAATTTGAGTTTTGCAAAGCTCTCCTGCTGACTTGAGTCTATGACTCAAAGTAGCTCTTGGGCAGATTAGACTCTGTGCTTTGATGCCTTCAACTGTGAAAAGCAGATGAGTACAGTACTGACCACAAAGGGTTAACCCTGAAGACTGGGTTTCTAAACTTCCATATTTTATTTGTAGTAAAGCACTTGGGCCATATAGGTACTGTTATGTCATTAGTATTTTCTGTGTTATTTTTCTCTCCAGCCTCACTGGGACATCTTCAAGGGTGTTGAGTTGCGGTATGGTAGTTCAGTTTTGTTCTGCTTGGACTGAAGCATTTGCATGAAAGTCAGTCATGGTGATTAGGCCCCAGGGAGGCAGAACCCAATCTCCCACTAAAATTCTTTCATATACTTTGATAAGAACACAAGCCAGAGACTGGTCAGCTTTAGAAATTTTACAAGTTTCTCTGTAAATGTGGATCAGCTTGGTAGACCCCTCATTAGTAGAAGACCTGGGTTACCCAGTGGAATTGGCTGAGTAGAAAATAGGGAGATGGGATGGAACAGAGATTTTTGACATGCAGACCCAATAGTGGATACAAGGGTGACATAGAGAGTGACTTACATTTATGTCAAGGCTGATATGTTGAACTCTCTAGAATCTGTGGTGAGAAATGCCAGACCTTTGTGTGTTTGTTCTCATGGCATTCCACCTTGTTGATTTTTCATTCTGCCATTCACACGTCTAATTTCACCTACCCCACTGGTCACTTCAAACTACTTCTCTTGTAAATCCTTTTTTGGGTATCCCCAACTAAAATAATATATATCTTCCTTTTCGCAAAATATTATCTTTGTGCCAAATATTGCAAAAATGGTTGAGAAGAAAATAAACATTTATTATTTATTTAAGCACTTTGGGAGTATGATTTCTCTAATTTAGACCATGATGTAGCTTTTCTTTCAGTGCTGGGGATAGAATATGCCCAGCCCTGATACCGTTGTGTTAGTAATTTTCACCTACTGCTTGTGACTCTTCATTGCTGCCTCCAATTGTTTGTTATAGTTTTTATTTATTTACATAATGTATACCTCATTTTTTATTTATATACTTTCCAAGCTTATTCCCAGAGAGTAGGAAACTCATGTTTTCTCTTTCAAACCAGAATGGAATGTGATACGTGCTGACCTAGTAGTATCAGAGCTGCCATTTCACATACCTCTAGAGTGCGTCTATTTGCCTGGTGGTCTATGTATATGGCACTCCTCGCTAGCTGTGTAGTGAATTTGCTTTGATCCCAGATGGGATGCAGCTAGATTTATTAGTAAACTGAATCTGCTACCCCCTGGTAGACTTCAGCTCTTAGCAAGCACACCTCAGAGATTCTGGTCCCGCCCTGCCTTCCATAACAATTGACACAGGACTCTGGAAGAAGAGTATCTACAAAGGATATTTCTTTGAGAAAATGGGAAGAGAGATTGAGGCAGGGTGGGTTCTTCTTTCTTAAGAAATCTCTATTAACTAACCATGAGCCGGTTGGAAATCTGTGTTAGCGCTTATAGACTGTTTCTAAATAAATGGATTTTACATTTTGGTTATTAACCATTAACAGGAGAATAAACGGATTTCTTATAGTAGAGAAAGACAAAAATAACACTTAGGTCACTATGTGCATATTAGAGAAGGTGGATAGAAAACAGACTTCATGGCTGGTTATAACGCTTCTGTCCCTTACATATTACAGATAAGGCTAAATAGGCCTGAAAGGTTAAATTATTTGCCCCACGTGACGCAGATTGCTGGCAACGGAGTTCGGTCTAACTCAGGGCGCTGACTCTCTGTTCAGTGATCATACACTGCCCAAAAGAATGTCATCTAGTGATTTTCTTTAAAGGGAAGGAAATCTGTACTAGAGTTTAGAGACTGTTTCTAAATAAATGGATTTTAAATTTTGGTTGTTAACCGTTGTCTATTTGAAGGAAGTCCCCCTAATCCCTGCCATCTCCTAACACCTCCTGAATTGTGTGTCTCTACGCATCTACATATGGATATATATTTCTAAGCATTTATGTTTCTGATCGAAATTTACCTTTACACATAATACTGAACTGATTTAGAACATTTGCCTTTGTTGAAACAAAAGCAATTCATTTCATTCACATCAATAACATGTAATTGTATGTACAGTGAGCCGCACTCACCCGGGCTAATGAATATTCAACCAGCAGAGAGCAAGGGCGCCCCTAGACTGATTAGAAGGGCCCTTTCTGATTTACCATAGTGCCCAAGAGTCAGGCAGGGACAACACCGCTCTGTCTACCCGGCTCGATAGCTGGGGCTCTTGGCTCCGCCCATCCTGACGCAGGGGCCCGCCTGTCTGATTTGGGGGCTCTGGCAAAAAGCCTGAGCCCATTGATTACAGATCGCTGTTAATAAAGAGCATTTGTAATGCAGCAGTGGTGAGGCGGTCTCCCGCACGCTGGTTCATGATGGCCCTTCAGGCTCCACAATTAAGTCGTCCAGCAGGCATGCCCCCTGTTGCAGCTGCTCTGTCAATCTCATTTTGGAGCACAAATGATCTTAGACCCGGTGTTTGACATGGGGTTTTAACACCAAAGAAGGCAATTCTGCAACTTCAAATGAGCCTAATTGGCTGAGCGCTCGGGCGTTCGCCCAAGCTGCTTCAGTCCATCAGAGTGAGATTTCCAGCTAATTGAACTGCTCAGAAGGAAAAGGACCAGGAAGAATCACAAGGTGCCAAACCACTGGAGAGGAGATTGTGTGTGTGTGTGTGTGTGTTTGAGTGATAGCAACTTAAAAATACATACCTCCTCCTTAATCAGCCACCTGCCAACATAAAAAAGGTAGTTATGAGCGCAGATGCCCACAGTTATGATCTAAAATTGAATTGTTGCTCTTAGGAGCATAAATGCACACGTGCTGCTGGTGTGCTTTCAAAACACTGGGTCTATGGAGTATTTTTCTGCATTACTTTCAGGCTGCCTGAAATAAAAGCATGCAAATCCTGGCTGTGTGGACACCACCACAGAGACTGCTGAGAGGAGGCTCCAATGCGGTCAGCTCACTCATGCACCACCTTGATGTCCTAGCGCCTCCTCTGTGAATGGGATCTCATGGGAAGAGGTGGGAAGTGTGTGTGTGTCCCTGTACCCATATCCATAGCTACATGGCTGACTCATCCATACCTACTGCTGGCAGTCCTCCACTGATCCAGAACTGATAATAATCTACGGACAAAAACAATTTATACAGTGATATTTAAAGAACAGGACAAACCAGTTTCCTCAACCCTTTGTCAAATGTATTAGGCAGGAACTTAGAACCAAAGGAGTTCATCTGTCTTGACTTTCTCTGAAGCAAAACATAGCTTAAAATCTACTACTGAAGAACTTTGGGGCGGGGGGGAGGGGGCTGCTGAATTCACTATACATTTGTCCAATGTACACAAATCTGGTTTTATATGACAAAGTGGCTAAAAAATAATTAGGAGAATTTAAGAGGTGAATACATAAAAAGATTTAGGGGCAGCTCAATTTTTATGTAGATACTTTATTTCAGATATTGAGATACAGAAAACATTTCAGTACTTACTTTAAGATATGCAAGCCTCAAATGAAGTAGGCTAAGCATCAGCCGATTGTCAGCCTGGGGGCATGTGTTGCACATTATGCTGTCCAAACCAATGGTCTCGGAGAGAGGAGCTGTGGGCAGGCATATTCATTCTTGTGAGTTGCTCATCTGAGGTCTGCCTCTGCTCTACCTTGTTAGCCTAGGTGTCATAGTTTGGGTTTTTAGTAGGAGCACAATATAATACAGGATACATGCTTCATAAGATTATTTATAATAGTTATCCAAAGAATCATATACAGAGAGAGTGCAGGAAATCTGTCTATACACTAAATACCAAAGAATCTAGCTGAGGGCCTGCATGAGACCAACTGAAGACCTAGAGCCCATAACATTGCCTCCCATGGGTCCAGCTGGCGGCCAAGAGCCCTTGATAATGTCTCATGCAGGCCTGTTTCACAGATCTGTGCTGGGAAGGCCCAAAGGTCAGTGGTGGAAGCTAGAAAGTCTGGGCCAGTGGGATGAAGGATCTGTGCCTGTAAGCTGAGGGATCTGCACTGGAGCCAGGAAGCGATGCTCCAAGTAAGAACCAGAGCTCCCCCGCAAAATACCATGGCCACCCTCAGCAACAGTGAGGTCCCGAGCTCCTCTGATGATCAACAGCTGAGTTCCTATGAGAAAAGCTAATGAAACTGAGCAGGGCACCATCTTCCCCTCCAGAGCCAGGAAGTGATGCTCAAAAACTGAGGAGCAGAGCTCCCCCAAAATGAACTATAGCCATTCTCAGCAACAACAACAAGGTCCTGAGCTCCTCAGACAATGAGAACAGCTGAGTTCATCAGGAAAGCCAGCAGGACAAGCTCGTCCAAGAGAACCAACAGCTCCTACAGCTTCTAATAGTAGCCAACAGCCTCTCCACAGCTTCTCCAGTTCTGCCTCTTACGCTGTTGGCAACAACCCTGAGGTGGGTCTCCCACATCCAGCATCACGCTGGTTCAATTCAGCTGGGTGTTGTAAGTTGACCAACAGTTGTCCATCCACCACACTAGGTAAACCATTTCAATTTCCTGGGCCTTAACTTTCTCACCTTAAAAAACAGCAGGAGTGACTATGGCTTACCAGCTACATTGTCCTGAATTGCCTCATGACAGGGATAAAATCAATTTCCACGCTTAATCTGTTTACTGGGGTTCCAGCATGATTTTGCCCCTAATATCATGGTAATACTTCTATTCACAATTCCAAAGAAATCACTTCATTCTCCATTCAAGGCATAATCCTGCTTCAACGTGTGCCCCCTTGGGGAAGAGTCAGTTTTGGAATCAGTAGTGTGATACCTGTGTGCTGAGAGTCCTGGACCGATGTAGAAGAATTTCTGCCTCCTTTCACTGAGCACAGCGTTTTAGGTTCATTCAGGCTGTAGCATATATCGGTTCTTTCTTCCTTTTTATTGCCAAATAATATTCCATCATATGGTTGTATGTGCAGCAGTTGATACATTTGTGTTGTTTTCTCTTTGGGGCCATTGTAGATAATGTTGCTGTATACATTGTACACGTTTTTATTTTATTTATAAAGTTTACTCTTTGTCCATCATTTTTTCCTAGGGTCTAGTTTTATTAATACAAGTTCCCCAGTTAAAGAGTATAATTTAATGATTTTTCTTGTATTTACAGAGTTTTGTAGCCATCATCCTAGTCTAATTTTAAAATGCTTTCTTGTTACACCAAGAAAAAAATAAACTCTTAGCACTCAGTAGCAGTCACTTTCCAATACTCAAAAAATCCAGGTGAAGTCCCTCCTCTCCCTGCTTTTCTTCTGGAAATCTTTCTCACTGACCTTCTTTCCTCCTCCAGTCTGGATGGTTATCCTCAGAGCTACTCCACAGATTTCTTACTGGAACTTCCTGTAGTGGACCTGTGTCAGAACTCTTACTTCCTGAATTCCATTTATCCTCTGAGTTGCTCTCTAGCTGAATCTGGTGGGCAGGGAAGGTGCCTGGGATCCAGCTGCTTTGTCTCTGTATAAGCTTTCCACTGTTTTTTCTTCACGCCTCTTTAAACTCTAAACCTTCTAGGATTCCCAGGTGCATTGTCACTGTTCGCTGGTACCTGTCTGCTCTGCTTTTGTATTCCAAATACATGTACGGATAACTCCTCGTTGGTACCTTTTGTTCTTAAGAGTTTATCCTTAGCCTTTACCTTCACTGTGAAGGCCCTTTGGAGAATGAGGGGGCAAATGTGTAGATTGAATGTTTGAGTGGAGGCTTTGATTTGAATGATTGAATGTAGGTCTTCTAGCGTCCTCTTTCCCACTCACGGTGTACTGACAGCGAGATAGTGCTAACCATATCTCTCTCCCTTAGGAATGGAATCTCACACTCCCTTCAAGGAAAAAGGACCTGTTAGGGTTTCTTCCAGTTTTATTGATTTGTATTTACAAAAGATAATTATTACAAAAATCATGAGGAGGAAAAACGAGCCATCAGATGGCTCGTGAGTGGATAGACGTGCAGCAATCCTGAGAGATGCAGAAAGCGTTCAAGGATGGGCAGGGGTACGAGGCGTCAGAATGAGAAAACAGGCCCAGTAAGGTCACCTGGCATTCTCTCTGTCCCACAGCAAGTAGGTGAGAGAGACCCAGCGAGAACCCAGGTCTCCTCAACTGCGGGGCAGAGCCTCGGTCCAGGCGCGGCCTCCCCTGCTGCTCCGTGGCCTTCGTGGAACCCCTCCACTTCTCAGCAGTTGGGGTGCTAGGCTGCAGGGAAAGACCTCAGGGAGGAAGGTAGTGACTTCTGCAAGAGCAAATTCCACTTTTTGGTGATCTCCTCAGAAATTCCTTTTTACATAAAACATGACCAACTTCCCTTAGGTTGCAGTAAAAGCTTATAGTTTTAAACTATGTTTCTTTAGTAGGGATATAGATTTCCTGGTATGATTAGTCTTGATGAATATCAATTCTTCCTTCAATTTTCTTTCTTCATGACTAAAACTCAGGTAAATAATATTCACCGCTGAATGCTATTAAGATTAAATACAATAACACATGACAGCACTTGGTATAAAATGTGGCACCTTATAAATGCTAGAGCCCGTGCTTTATTTTCCCTTAAAGTAAAGCTGTCATAGGAAACATCACATTGATGTAAGACATGCATATGATATATAAACATATATATAAAATAGGAAACATTACTGAATTTCTTTGAATAAACTGACTTATAGACATTTTATAAGCTTTTAAGTAAAGTTCACCACTAACAGTCTGGTTAGGATTGCGCATGAGAGGTGAATTTCAATGAGGTTTCTCACTGGGTGTCCTCATCTCTGTTTCCACAGTCCTCTGCATTGTTGTATACCTGCCCCAGCCACGTTTCTGACTGTGTTTTCCATGGGCATAGATTGCCATATTAACCAGTTGTCTCCAGACGATATTTTGTTCCTCAAAGAAACTCATGTTTAGGAAAATTGTGTTCTGAGATTGTTAATTTTTCTTTATTCTTAAATTGCTTTTTCTTGATTATTTTGTTGTTCTTTTATTGTTTTTTCCCGTTTTGGTGTGTTTAATACGTGACACTGTACTCAATATGATCTATGAATGCAACAAGAACTTTAGCGATTCCCTAGCCTTTATTTTATAGGCAAGGACACTGGCCCAGCCAAGGCGAGCATCTGGCACAAAGTCTCACCGCTAATGTGGGGCCCAGGCTCCTGACTTTCAGTCCTGCCAGTGGGTCCTCGCTGCAGCCTGCTAGGTTAGACTCCACCTGTTCCGAATCATTATTCCTCACATCTACGCTACCTAAAATTGGGTCTCCAGAGTACTTTCACTAAGTGAACACTTTCACTTTAAAAGAAAAGGAAAACATTTATTTAAAAGCACAAAATTTATCATAAAAGTCTAAGTCATTTACTTCCCCTTCTCAACTTTTTATTTTGAAAAATAGCAGAACTATAGAAGTTTAGTGACCAGCTGGATTAATCCATTACTGTTTTGCCACATTTACTTATACAGTATATAGAGCATGTATGTGTGTGTGTGGTAATGTGTGTGTGTGAAGCAACGGAGAGAGGGAGAGAGGGAGAGAGAGGGAGAAAGGAAAGGAGGGAGGGATGGAGACAATTTGTAAGTTACAGACATGATGACACTTTACCTCCAGGTCTTTAGTATGCATTTCCTAACAGCAAGCCTATTGTTTAAGCATAATACCAATAGAGTCGTGCATCATTTAGTGGGAATGCATTCTGAGAAATGGGTCATTAAGTAATTTCATCATTATGAGACCATCATAAAGTGGACTTACACAAACTAGGGACAGCTACAGCATCCTATGTCAGTGTAATCTTTTGGGACTGTGGTCATATATAGGGTCTTTCATTAACCGAAACATGGTTATGCACTGTGACCGTATTACATCTAAGGAATGTAACGCCAGTATAATAATATTACCTAAAGGCTTGCTCCCTTTCAAAGTGTTCAGCTGTCACAAAATGTCCTTTGCAGCATTGCCATTTACTAATTTATTAGCTGGCGTTCTTCTGCCCTTCATCACTCACTCCTCCCCTCCCTTAGTTTTTATTGTTAGCACCCTAAATAGTGGGTTTAATATCATTATTATTTATGACAATAAAAGTGTTGCAAATTTGGATGTTTTGAGCTTGCTTCTGTCAATTTTTAACATGCTCCGATCAGTCTTTGAACGTTTCTTGTTCTATGAGCCAACGGAGGAAATAAACATGGCTTTTCATTTTATTATCTGTGCCATTCCCAGAAGTTTTTCAACAAATTGTATTTTCTGTAAACTTTGGAGAAAAATTGTTACTATTCTCCCCTCAATATTCCATTAGCTCAGTTATATTTCTTGATAAGTTCTGTATGTTATCAGACCAAACATTCTGCTTTTCCAGGACTGATGGACTTCCCATAAAAGGCATTTTCAGTGTTAAACTAGAATGAGTCAGCCGGCCTATGTACATCATAAAAATAATTTTTATCTTTAGACTCTTGTAAATGTATGCACACTCATAATTATCTATCAAAATAAAAATAATTTTTATTTTAAACTAACAAGATGCTTTTAATAAACATAGTTTTCAAAGTTCTAATGCATACATTTAAATTTAAAAATCTTCAGATAATTAAGTTCTGCAAATGTATGCAGTGTAGCTTTATTCACAGTCATATGACAAATCCAAAACAGAAAATGAAAGAAAACAACTAAATTTAAAAAACATTAAAAGAAAAATTTAAACTTAGAAAAATAAGGTAGATTGACTACTGGCCTCTCTGTAAGTTCCAAACAGCCCATTATCCAAGGAATAGAAACGTTATGTTATAGTTAATAATCAGACTGAGAATAGAGTCCTGTAGGTCTGAACTATAGCTATTTTATCCAATTTGTAATTTTATGAAGCCTGCCGGGTGGGCAGGACACTCTCCCAGTCTTATAGCCATGAATGGAGATGCAGATTATTACTGAATAGTACTTAAGATATTAGAAATAAAAGGCACTGGCAAAAAATTCCCTGGCTTAAATTTTAGGCTTTTTTTTTTTTTTAACAGTATACTGTTACTTTTTTTGAACAGTATACTGGTAGGTAGGTAGGCAGGCAGGCAGACAGACAGACAGAAAGAGATAGGAGATACATTATATAGATAGATAGACAGATAGATAGTTATGCATATGCATACATTCTTCAGAGCCTAAACAGTGGTAAGGAGGGCTTCAGAATCTCAAAATCACATTTAAAAAGAAAACACTTTTAAGGAAAGAACTATTGTCAGTAGAATTTCATGTCCATTTTGTGCCCTCAGCCTTGTAATAAAATGGGTTGAGTAAACAAATGAGAGACTGCCCCTTTATATCTTACTAAATGCTTTAACGTTAGAAAAATTTTTAAATTTTGACTTGTATTTCTTAGGGGAAAGTAACACAGTTTTGTAGTAACAACACGAAACCAGAAGTGTCTGAAACAGAAAGAACATCTGCTTACTGCTCCCCCTCGTATCTCTGGAGATAATGGCTGGGAAATAGTTTGATATGCCTTCTTCCTGGTGCTTCTCTTTGATAACTCCGATATATTTCAGTTAACATAGCTCACTAATCTTTCACATCAGTGCGTTGAATTTGCTTTGAAATAAATGCATATTTTTACTCTGTGTGACCTTGTTCGTAGATGGGGGTTTATTGTACTTCAAATTTTTTCTCTTACAGACAGTGATGGAGGGAGTATCATGGATGGAGAAATGTGGGCATTCGTGGTAGTAATTCCATAGATTAGAATTCTTCAAAGTGATGTACATTGAAGATTTTAAAATAATTTGACAACATGTCCTCCAAAATATTGCACTCATTTCCAGTGACTCCAAGGGAACCCAGCCCTGTTTTTCTATATCATTCTAGACACTGTTTCACTTTTTGCCAATTTTGTGGGGAAATTCATATTCTTTTAGCACTTCCTAATTGGTTGTAAAACCAAATAGCTTACTAATAGCTATATCTATTTATTCTATAAAGTATTGGTTTGAGCCATTTTCCATTTTTTCCAATGGACTTTTTTTTTTTTTTTGTCCTCAGGTTTTACATACTAGATATTATCCCTTTTTTTTTTTTTTTTTTCGGTACTGGGGATCGAACTCAGGACCCTGCACTTGCTAGACAAGCGCTTATTCCACTGAGCTATATCCCCAGCCCAAAGGAAAGACTTCTGATAGCTTTTTTTTTTTTTTGTGGTATTGGGGATCGAACTCAGGACCCTGCGCTTGCTAGGCAAGTGCTTATTCTACTGAGCTATATCCCCAGCCCTACATACTAGATATTATCCCTTTGCTGGTTAAATGTGTCTGTATTTTTCTTATTTGCTTAGAGTAACTTTCACTATACTGGAACTTAAATACTTATATTACTTCTGTCAATTTTTCCTTTACAGCTTTTAGAATTTGGATCTCTCTTACAGCATATTGTATGAAAAGATTATTAAATTTTATATGTTATACCATTCTTGATTTACTTCTTTTTAGCAGCTTAAATCAGATTTATTTTGCATAGCTTTAAGAGTCCAAACTGACTTATTCTTAGTAAATAACCATAGGGTTAACTTTAATAATTTCAATAAATCACATCATTCTCATGTTTTAAAATACCACTTTTACAAGTTCACATATATTCATAGGTCTCTTCATAGAGGTCCATTAATATATTTTTCTTTGCTAAATTACATTACTCTAATTACTGTAAGCTTATAGTGTATTTTGATATTAAGTGGAGCAGGACCAAAACTAAAAATTTTTTGAATATTTTTTATTTTTCTTTCTTTTTCTGTTGCCTTTCCCAACTTAATTACAGTCTCTTGTGATTGTAATGATTTTTGTGTTTATCTTGGCTCTTTCAGGTCTCACAGTCCACATTCTTATGCAGGGTAGCCATTTTCCTCTTTCTGACTGGGTTTCATTTGACAAGAGAACAATAGTTATTAAGATTTAGAAGAGATTAAGCTACATCTCCATATGCCTACTGATGTAGACTTTGAGTAATTGACTAAGGACAATTTCTATAATTTGATAATGTCCCTCTCACTTGGCTGAAAAGTGAGACAACTTACCGCACTTCACCTCACTTCAATTCTCTGCTACTTTTTACGTCTGTTTACCCACTTGGACGGGCCGAAATTCTTACCTTATGCTGTGTGGGGCTCACATGATGGCTTTACCATTCATTTTAGCTTTTTAAATGAACTGGTTAGTATAGCAATGCAATTAATCCTTTTGCCCTCAGTGATATGTTAGTGGAGAATAAAAATTAATATTTCAATTTATAACATCATGAGCTCCTTTAATGATAAAATAATTAAAAATCACTCTATTGGTAATGCACTCTAAAATTCCCATAGTGTTTTTCTATATTATTTAATAGTTACCCTTATTATTCCATAAAGCCTTTAGAATGGGGCCCTATGTGACATAGGATGGATGGATGGGTGCCAGGGTACTGGGTATCTTGAGTGAACTATGACTTCAAGATATTAAATACTAAATAAAGTCACACTTAGTAATGGAATGTTAGAAGGAAGGAAGTTTTACTATTTCTCCAAACTGCAAAAGAACATTTTGATTTTTAAATTTCACTGAAATAACCTGATGCCTATAACTATAATTTTTCCTATTTTCATATAATGGTTTGGATACAAGGTATTACATCTCTCCACTCTCAATCTATTTTGAAGAATAATTGACTGCTGAATCCCTTGAAAATGGGGTTGGATGTGGACTCTAGACACCCCTGCTGTGGAACATAACAAACAAGCTGACCATGGGATTCTAGATATTTCTACATTTTTTGTTGTTGTTTAAGACTATGGGACCTCCGAAGAGCAAAGGTCAGCATGGTTCAGTGGTAGACCCTATTCTCTTCATGTTGGGAACAAGCTTTAATCCTATAGCATTGCCAAAAATTTAAATTTAAGTCCCTCAGAGCAAGTAAGTCTCACATATCCAGAGCATCAGTTTGCACTGCCAGCGGTAGCAGGCTGAAATGGAACTGTCTAAACTGCAACATCAGGAGTACATTTTGAAGACAAAGCCTAACATGAAAGCCAGCTGGACTCCTCTGAAGTTGTAAACCGGCCGCATGAATTTCTACTTTGCACTCGGAGAAACACATATGGGGCATTTGAGTTGTGACTTTTAAAAATTGGTTGGGGAAGAAATGGAGGTCATAGGGAGATTGGAGAGGAAAATTGGTGGCACCTAATTGGGCTAAAGAGGATTCGTAATAGGGACTGTCGGGAGAGAAAGGGCAAGACGTGTACGGAGAGTCAGGTGTTCGGTTTGATGAACCTCATTGTTTACCTCATTTGCCCCGCTCTCATCCCAAATGTCCATTTGGAGCTCAGTCAGCCAGGCCTGGCTTTAAAATGAGAAAGCCTACTTAAAAACTCATTGACAGGACCTGAACTTCTGAAAAACAATCCTTTTACAGACATCACATTTTAGTAGCATGCGGGTCTTGAGGTCAGTATCGCAGCATGGATTAATCTCCTCAAGTACCTACTGTGGCGTGCATCTGAGGTTGATGCAGTTGCTTTATACTGATGCCTTATTAATCCATGGCTGTTTTTATAAATTTTAATTTTTTGTAGCCTTGAAACAGTCCTTTCTAACAAGCCCTCTAAAGTTCTACTTCAAATTCTTCTAAAATCACACCAAAGCAATTAGTGAGGGGAATCAGGAATTATAAATGTTCCTCACAGTGGAAATCTGGTATTTGGGCTTTTGAGGGAGAAAGGTGGGCTGCTTGGCTACTTTTTGGTTGCAAAGAACACTTAACGATGCTAATTTTAAAAGCCAGTCAGTAGCATGAATTAAACTTGGCAGTAAAATAAATTTCAAGAGTGCTTTGCACTGTGAAGCGTGCACTGAACAATGAGAAAGTGTAGAAAGAAAAAAAAGAAGAATACTCCATTTCAAAACTACTTTCAGGCCAAGGGCAAATTTCTCATAGTGTGAAACTGTAGTGCTTTTGGTTTTCTGGCATAAGATGGACTGAAGAACCGATACCCTGTGCCTCCCCCAGCCTGCCTGCTCATTATTAAAGTTGAGTTTTCACTGGGCTGAAAACTGCTTATACATTGGCCGTTTAACTTGCCAGCATTCTGCTCTCCTGTGGAAAATGTGGATCTTCAGTCACATAATGTCTTTCCATTAGCAATGGCGGCTCTCCAAAATAAGGCTGTGGTTTAAACACAAATGGGCAGTGTGGGCCAAAATGAATGCAATTTTGAGCCTACTATCTTTAAAAGGTGGATCTGGAGGCAATTTAGTGAGTGTAAATTACAATTGACTTTGGAAGAAATAACTCATACACTTGAACCTCCTCAGATGTGTAGCCAATAGGGGGTAGCCAGGCTAACATGAAATTTTACACATCCATCAGCTAAAGAAGAGATCCAAATGTAAAAATCTAGCTATCATATGGATTCGTAACACCCCCTGAAGGACTTGCGGCCCACAAATCAATGAACGGTTTATGCTGAGCCAAAAATGTACTTTCACAGTGCCTCTCATTTTCCTTAACCATTTAGAGCAGCGTGTGTGAGAGACACAGCAGCCTGGGGATCGCTCCTGCCGAAGGTACTGTCCTCCTCAGCAGCAAGGGTGGTGCCTCTCAAGTCAGCCAAAGTTGCGTCATTGGCCAGCTCCTTAGCTCTGACAATAAATGGGGTTTTGTTGCCTTTAAAATTGAAGCCAAGGAGACATTTTCTGCCATGCAGGTGCGTTGGTGAGACACTTAGAATGTAGCAGACATGCTACTGACGACTGCTGGACTCTTCACTGCTGTGTCGCTAATCAGGACTGGGTTGAAACAATCTGATTCCACTTGCCGTCCTACTCTCTTCTGTGTGTGTGAGACCTGCTCTTCATCTTCGCTGGTGTCAGCGGCTAGAAATGCTTATGCACTCACAGGGCTTTTCACCCTGTGTGTCCTCCACCTATGCATGCTGAATAGAAATATGTTTAATGCAAGCTGTGTCTATGGACAGAAAGCACTTCCATGTGTGTGTGGTTAAATTTTTAAAGTGCTAATAACTACACTGAAAATAACAAAGAACAGTTCAGTAGCAACTAAGGGAATGCAGTGAAGATTATTTGAAAAATTTTTGGACAGCATTGCTGTCTAAGGTAATACTAGTAATAAATATTTTAACTTTTTCTGAAAGTGGTTTCTCATGTGTTTCTTTCTGGAATATAGTTTTTGCTTTAAGTTTAGCAAATCTTAATGACAGCATTTTCTTTTACTGACCACATTTTAAAATATTCAATTAGAAGGTTCAAAACAAAGCCTTATATTGGTTCTACACAAACTATTCCAAATAAGGAGCTATGGAAGAAAATGTTTTTCATTTGCAATAATATATAACATGGAATTCCAAGTTTTCATTTCATATGATATATTTTTACAAAATATATATGTATGCTTTTTAAAAGTTATCTAACTTTACTGTTAGGAATTGCATCCAGCTGCTCATAACAGGGATCTAAAGAAAACATAACTTAAACAAATCAGAGCTCTCTTTCATCTGTCATGTAAAAGAATTCCTGAGGTTGGCAGTTCAGGGTTACAATGGTGGTTCCATGATATCACCAATAATTCAGGATCTTTCTGGCCTTTTTGCTTTGCCATCTTTAGGGTGGAGGGTCTGCGCCTCCTTATGTATGACTTCAAGGGCTGCCAGTGTTTAGTCTCACAGGCAAACATCAGACAAGAATATATTGTAAATTAGAGGCCAAGGGAAAAAAGTTAAAACTGAGTGAACACCTTTAAAGTGTTTTCTGAGAAGCCCCGCCTGAGGATTTCCATTTAGCTCCCCTTAGTAAGCATTCTCTTATATGGCCTGCTGTACAGACAGCCGCAGAAGATAGATATTTAGCTGGGCATCGTGGAGCCCCAAATAATATCAAGGTTCTGTTAGGCAGAAGGGAAATATATACTGAATAGGCAAATAGCGTTATGTGCCCCAGCTATGGCAGACGCAGTACTATGCTCATGGGACAATATATTGTTCAAATGCAGATGTCTTCTAAAGTCATTTAAGTTTTGTATTTGTCTTCTCATGAGAACACACTAGGAAATATAATAACTTCCCAGCATGCTCCTTCCTGGAGTCCTTTCCCTTTGTGCTCCCTTTGCCTGCAAATCATTTCTCCTAGGGATTTACCTAGCTTTATGATTTATTCAGGTCTCTGCCAAAATGTGACCTTATCAAGGAGGTCTTCTGTGACTCCAGGAATGAATCCAGATTGTTCAGGTTCTGAAACAGACAATTCCAGAGTCTCCTTTAAAAAAATAGAAAGAAAATTATAAATATCAAATTAGATGTTTCCACATAACAATGAGGATTAATTTAGAATGAGAAACCATAACTAACCACCTTAAAATGATTGTCATATCACAAATCCCAAAGAATAACAGTAAGTTTTATTAAACACAGTTCTTTAGTGATTTTTCTCCAAAGTTTTGACTGTAACATTCTTTGTTCCCCTCTAGATATGACACCAGTTTTATAATATTTTCTATAAAGAGAATAGAAAGATTTTGTAGTCTTTCCTCTGGGGTGGTTTACAAAAACATTTAATGTTTATAACATAGGTAAATGATGATGGAGAGCAAGCCAGAAGAGAAAAAGCATTATGATGGATTTCAGTCAAAATAGCATACAGCAGGAAATTTTACAGAAGTGTGTTGGAAGCGGTGCACAAGAGTTACTCTGAAACCTCCTCCTCATTAGTTTCAGAGTAAATCCAGATCTGTGATCATCCCCCCAAAATTACAAATCTCTGGTTCTCCAGTTGTCTGTACACTGCTTGTGCTTCTCCATAGCACTTATTACGTTATTAGGACAGTATCTACGTAATCATTTCCTGTCAGCTCTTTCCTGCACCACATCTGCACGTATACTGTACAGTGAGAGGGGCTACTTCACCCGTTCTTCCTCAGTACAGGAGAAGTTCTTGGCATAGATGTATTTGTTGAATAAAAGAATGGCTACATTGTCTTGTTGGGGTTTTACTTCTACAATATTTTTGCTTGTTCTGTGAATGCAAATTCTTGTTTCTATACTATACTTTTGGCTTTCAGAGAGAAAAAGTATTAGAAAATTATTGACAGTGAAGGGTGGTGAGGATTGGAAAGAGGAATTAGCCAACATTGAAGAGAAAAACAAACCTGATCATACTTAAACTGTGAAGAAGTGATGTTTCGTCAGGTTTAGGCCATTATAAAATGCAATTGATAAGCAAGGCCACACATTCTGGGTCACTTAAAAATGTTTCCAGGCTGGGAAATCATGTAAATTTATAATGAAAGCAAGTATGATTGAGACCAGCAGTAAAAACCTGGCTACCAAGGTACTGAATTCTTTTACAGGTTTTGCCTGACCCCAGCCGCCGCAAAAGGAGTGGTGGCTTTGCATGGTATACTGTTTTCTGGGCATAGAGCTGTCATCTTTGACCTATTGTGTGGCGTACAGGTCACTGTGGTAGGGGAAGAGTCTCACTTTCTCATCCCGTGGGAGCATAACCTAGTACATCTGGGTATGGTGGCACGTGCACATAATCCCAGCACTCTGGAAGGTTGAGGCAAAAAGAACACAAGTTCTAGCCCAGCCTGGGGAACTTAGTGACTTTAGAAAAATAGAAAAGTAAAAGAGGTGGAGATGTAGTTCAATGGGAAACCCTTAGGTTCAATCCCCAGTATAGAGTAATAAGTAAATAAAAGTAAAATAAAACATAATATAGAATAAAAACAAACACATTTCTTTGTAACTCTCAGCCAGGTGAGGAAGCAGAACCACTGGCGGCAAAGATTCATAAGACGACGACATTGTGCTGGACATTGTCCCCCAGCTTGTCGCTGGCCAGCTTCCTCACACATCACCAGCATCAAAGAGGAAGACCATGATGAGCAGGTGCCGCCTTCCATCCCCACAGAGATCCTCGAGTCAGTGGTGCCATGCTTTACTGTTGGAGAAATTGTTACTTTTTGGGAATGAGTGAACAGAACTGGTGGAAGGCAGGCTGATGGCTCAGTAGCTAGCCAAGAGGGGCAAACTTGTGATACGAAAGTCTCAGCAGCAGAAGGCAGCTATCATGCCTGTCAAGGGTGACTCCACGACACCAGCGTTCATTGCCAACTCACTCACCACTGCAGGTGCCAGCTTGATTAAGAAGCGCAAGACAGACACCACAGAACAGTATGTACCAGCTCTCAACTCCAGGTGCCCCAGGGAGACCCACCTTACCTGTACCTCTTTGTGTCAACTGTGTCACAGTCCACATGACACTGAACACCATCTTCCCTCTGTGACAGCCCGTGATTGGCTTAAAGTGAAATAAATAAAATCCCTACTGGTCTCTGAAGGGTATTTGGATAAAAGCATCTTATGAACTCTATGAAAAATGTATTTATGTGCACTACTGAGTATTCAGACCTCTTGTCCCGCTGGCTTCTCCTGTCCGATATATACCCGCTAAACTGTGCTCCCTGAGCAGCGTAACTTTAATATGAGTTCTATAAAGGCCTAACAAAGACTGTAATTTCATGCTAATATTGATGGCCTCTCGGGAAAAAAGAATCTTGACTCTCTATTTAGGTACTAATGATACACTTTATGTCAAATTTTTAAATAAGAAATTTGAAAGAGATTTTCTTTCCATTGAGAGAGGTATAGTGTCTGTTCTAACCTGAGTTAGGACTTCACTGCTTTTTAATCTATGCTCTTTTGGCTGTAATGCAGGTCACATAAGAAAGAACAGCAAAAAGAAAATCAATATGTGCTTGGGTTTATTTTTGCATTTATAACCCCACAAAACTTGAGATCTGTGGAAGGACTCCATGCAGCAAATATATGTCTTTGGATACTGGTGACATTTGAGGGTTCCCTTGGACCTAGTGAGATAATGACTCCAAGAATTTTTCTAAACAATTTTGATCTTTCTTCAGATGTTCTCAAGAGAAGATATGAGATGTGTTTTTGTAGCAGTTGGTTCAGTTGTCTACTCACAATATTCCTCCTGAGATATGGATGCTGGTGTTTGGAGCATTAGGCAAAGAGGATGAGGATTCCTCACTACAAAGCATAGAAGGGTTAATGTGAACATTACATTCCCATAGAAATCAGCCTTCACTCTTCATTTCTGGAGCTGGAAAGAATTCACTTATTTCTTTTTTTTATATCTCAAGTGTTAAAAGCTGTTTCGGAGGCTGAGGGGGAAGACTGAAAGTTTGCAGCCCATGTGGGAAATTTAGCAAGACTAGTTCAAATTTAAAAAAAAATCAAGAGGGTTGGGAGGTAGCTCAGTAGTGCAGCACTCACCTAGCATACATGAAGCCTTAGGTTTCATTCTCAGTACAGTACCAACAAAAACAACACAAAACAATAGGTCTGAAACAGTGCTCCAAATAAAAACACTGCCCTTCTCCTAAAGCCAACGATCAAATGCACTGTTAAACAAGTCCCTTGTACATGAACTTTCCTCACATGTTCTTTCCAGGACTGTCTTGTTTAATTGTTTTGGAATGCATAGCCTTAACCACAAAGGAACCTTTCTGGGTACAACAGACCAAATCAAACTGGCTATTAATTCACAGGGATTCTGTCAGGAGCTTTCCTGAGTTCCCAATCTCTAAAAATCCACTCCTCCCCCCTTTATCCTAGTGTTTGTCTCAGGTATTCTTTCTTAAATCATTCTTGTCCTTAGACCACTGTGATTTGTCCTGGAGGCTGCATCCAACTGAAGTACACCACTTATAGCATCTTATCCCAGACAAGTGTGATTGGTACATTTGGCCTGAAGTTATAGCACCTTCTGAGATTTTTTTAAGCACAAGTGAGAAAAAGAAAGCTTTTCCCTTTCTGTCAGTGACACTTCAAGTACATGAGCCAGGTGACTATCACATGCATATCTCCCGCCTCAAGGAGAAAGTGGGTGTGCAGAAGGGAGAACCAGAGGGGAGCTTTTGCCCCCAGTGCTAGCATGGAATTTCCTGTCCGTGCATCAGTTATTTTCTGCCTTTCCTCCCTTTCACTCTCTTCTTTCCTTTCCTCTTTTCCTTGTCTTTGACTAGGATTTATGGATTTTGGTAGCTATCCTCCCAATTAATATAGTAAGTCAAATATTATCTTCCTACTTGGTAGTTCAGAACTCGAAAGAGATGTGAAGAGGATTGGCTTAACATATATTTTTGCTCGGTAGAATTTTGCCTCAGGAGTTTTTTCTGTCATTTAAGTGTAAGAATACTTAAAAGAAATGATCTATTCTTATGTTTCCATCGTTGTCAAATTTTCTTTGGGCAGACTAGTATTATACTAGGTCAAAAGGAAGAATATGGAAATGATCCTACTTGGCTTCCATGCCACGGTGCTCCCATGCACAGGACTGCAGTGTGCCCAGAGCTGACTTGTAGGTAAAGGCTGGCAGTGAAGCTGGGAGGGAGGGTTGGGGCCCACGGAAAGCTTGATGCAGGAACTGCTATGTCCTGACCCAGGATGATGCAGAACCGATTTTCTCAGCCCAGAGGCATGATTTCCTCTCCATTCTGGCTCTCCTGTCGTGCCTCTGTTCAGTAGCTCCTATGGTTCCCCTGCTTCTGCTTCTGCTACTTTTTACTTTGCAGACATCAGTATTCCTGTGCCTTGTGCTGCCTTGGAGGAGAGCTTTACCCTTATTAAAACTCTATACCTTATCATATAAGCCTTAAAATACAAGCTTCAGGTGGGAGTGTTAAATGGTGCAGCTGCTGTAAAAACAGTACACAGGTGCCTAAAAAAAACTAAATATAAAATTAGCATATAGTCCAGCAATCATGCCATGTGTATATCCACTAGAATAGCAAACAAGACCTCCAAAAAGCAGGTATGTGCACACTCATATTCACTGCAGCATTATTCACAGTAGCCAACTACATTTCCACCAACAACCAAAAGATTACACAAAATTACGAAGTCAGATTACAAGAGTTCAAGAGGTAAAGGATGGAGTTATTTCTCAGCGGTTTCTGAAATGGGAACAAGAGAGAGAAACTGCTATGGTAGATGGGGGCCACCAGTAGCTTTTTCATGGATTAGAAAAAGTACCCTTGAGGGGTGGACGAAACCCCTCTGGTCAGTGGCAACCATCTTTGTTTGAAGATGTAGACCCTCGTCCTCTAACGAGATGAGTCCTATCAGAGCCAATCATTTGTTGTGAGATTGCAGGTCAGATGCTACCCCTGCTTCTCCCTTGTACAATACCCAAAACTACTCAGAGACCCTCTCTGGTAAGGTCAGTTTATGGGAGAAGAATTTTTTTTTTTAATGTGGTAAAGTTAGAGGTTGTGTCCCATTCATAAATTTGGTTAGTTTTAAAAACTGAATTGAGATTTTAAATATAAACATTAAAACTAGAAGCTACCAAACTGTAATATAACAGGTACTTCTCAATGTATTGTCACATTTTCTTCAGACACTATAGTTGCAGATATGACATTACTAATGTTTCAGGTACAGTTGAAATCCACGGTAGCCCTGTCTCATTCTTGTTCCCCCCTTGCAGAAGTAAACTTCGCACTACAGTTGGTATTTATTCCTTCTGCATGTATACCTTTACCACGCTTGTTCACACAGTGATACGAGTTGTCTTTTAGTATATTTGAGATATTTTTATCTTGCTGTTTGAGAGTCCAGCGCTGGCATTTTAAGTCCTTCCTCTTATTGCATGATTCTGCTACCACATTATCCCATTTCCTTGCTGAAGAACAGTGGATTGTTTACATTTGAACTTGATTCAGTCTTTTGGGCAGATTTTTATAAGCCTGCATGAGGGCTCCTCCGTGAGGGTCTTCTCTTCATAAATGCAAAAGCAGGGATGGATACCCCAAAACTCCAGCATTCTGGGAGGCAGTCACTGTGCCTGTTGTCAGTTATTATTATACTCAGAACAAATACCTATTCTTACAATCTTTATGATCTGATCCCTGATGCCTCCCTCGTTGGAGCTGTTCTCGAGTGTTCCCTGCATCACTGGGGTGCTGATGCTTCTCACTTCTCACATTATGTGCAAACACTGCAGAAGGGAACGCTACTCCTGACTTCGAGTCTGGACTAGGACTTAGACCTAAGATCTCTGAAACCTTAAGAGTAGAAGTAGAACACATGTTATTTAAAAGCTCCAATTTTCTCTCTTCCCAGAAGTAGAATGACTACAAGAAGAAGGCTTGACTACAGTTTGCTAAGAGTAGACTGTCCTTTCACCTGGGGCAAATTTTCAAATAAGCCATTTAGTTTTGCAAATGAAAAGTATTGACTATAACCCTACAATGCTTGAGATTAGTGGCTTCAAGGAGTTTCAGACAAAAAATGTCTAAATAATAGCATGTAGAGACCTATCTTACAAATATTGTTCCTGAGCAAGTTTTATTTTCTATGCAAGATTGAGGCTCTTTTGTGCCTAAATCATGTATGACTAATCGTAAAAATGAATGTTAAGAAAAAAGCAGGCACTGTCTAGTTGAAGCTTAGACACAGAAGCTGTAGAAATTGTTTCCATGAAGCACTCTGAGTAACTCCGGTCACACAGAGGGCTACCTTGGGGAAGAGTTGCCAAAAATCACCTTTAATTATTTTATTGGCATAAATCTTAAATTATTTATTTGAAGACTATTGAATAAACAAAAACAGGTGTGGAGTTGAGGTGTAGGCCATTCTTCCCAGCATTTCACAGACACGGGGGTCTTGTGGTGCAATCCGCTCACAGGGGTGATAGTTAAGGGCCCACCGTGGCTTGCGAGCCAGAGAGGAGGGGCACCTAGAAAAATAGAAAAGAAGGAGGCAAGGGCAGCCCTCTGGCAGTGGCAGAGGGGACCTTTGGTTCGCACATGTGGTCACCTCTTCAGGGACTTCTAGAAATAATCGGGAGACATATTATGGTGACACAGAAATCAATCAGATGAAGAGGGATTGCAATTTGAACACCAAACATTAATACCATCTCATTTAGAGTCACAGACTGCTGAAGAACGGGTGCCAGGAAAGAACGGAGTCTGTGTGACCGTGGCATTACGTTTGAGGAGCAATGTTAAGATGAAATGCTGGCATGTTTTCCATCTAGAGGCACAGAAATTTTTTGATAAGTGGCGAATTTTGCATAGTGCTTTAGGCTTAAAAGAATGCCACTATAGAATAGAAATGTGAAAAGATTTTTAGCTGATAATCTTGGAGAGCTTGATTTATGGGTGTGCATCATATATACTTGGGATATGACTCCCTACCTCTCATCTAACCTGAATGTTAATAGGAAAAATGGCAAATACAGATACTTTTCCACTCTCTAAGCTTAAGGTTTCATGTTAATTTTTTGACATATTAATACAAGTATCAAAACATCAAAAATATTCTTGAATTATTTTATTCTTTGATAATTATTAATTGGGATGAGGGGATATATTTTATTTTTTACTATACTGACTGGATTCTCTGATACATTTGACATACATAGATAATAAATGTGCAGTATTTCTATCCTTGAGGGCTAGGTGATACCTCATTACTTGTCTGGATCACTTTTGACTTTAAGGTGCTAATTTTAAAGATATTGGTTTATTGTTGCTTTTAATTTCATTTTCAATCATGAAACCTCCTGAGACCTTGCCTGAAGAGGGCTATGTGAATTTTATTATATTATGCTTATCACTAGCCAGACATTATCCAGACAATATTAATGGGAAAACCGGGAGAGATGAGGTAAGATTTTAAAGCAGGAAACTCATTTATAAGAATCAAACCTTACAGTCATTTTCTCTTTTTTGGGTTTCATCATTTATCTGCCTCTGCCTTGTTCCTAGCTTGTTAACAGTATAGTTTCTATAGCAACACCTATTGGTTGTTGTGATAATGAAAACCACAGCAAGATCTCCTGCAGAGAAATCCTTGCTGCTGACAAGATCAACTCATATTTTCTTTGTCTGACATGTTCTATTTCTTCTGGAATGACCCTTTTAGCAGAATATAAAGATCTCTACTAATTACCTGTGCAATAAACAGCTGAAGTCAGTCAGCCCTCAGAGCACACTGGATATTAGTTTTATTCCAGTGATGGTAAGGTACTGCCTGAAAGAAGAAGCCAATTTATTGAGCTATACATTTTACTATCCAGCACTGTTAACATGAAATAAAATGAAGGTCCATCTACTTCTTCCAATTTGAGTTAAAACATTTTACTTAGAGAGAATTTTTCACCTACACAAGTTTTAGGACTTCATGAAAACAGCAGAAGGAAAGGTCTCACATTATTTTTTGATGTGTAATAATAATGAATTAATAATAAAAAGAAAATAGAAGACAAAAATATAAATATGGAATGTTAACCCTGGCACAGTAGTTTGGGATAACATTTCAGCAACCACATAAACTAAGTTCCCTTCACTGACTCTGTCTTTACAACCACTAGGTGCAAACTTTTCTATCTAATGTCCCCTTTATAGAGCTGTTCAGCTATTTTGCTTTATAGGGCATGTTCACACTTGTTAATAAAAGTGGAAGAGTTAAGAAGTTATGGATTTTATTGATTACAAATTTAACCCTGTTATCATTTACTAAAAATAAAGAATTATTGCTTGAAATATTAGCAATCAAATTTAGGCCCTCAATGAGTTGAGAATGGCTGGCCTTATGTCCTATCTTTATTTTTTTCATTGTGATCACGACTATTCACTTCTGTTTTCATGACATCTTCTTTCTCACGAATGATAACTGAAATTGGTATTAAATTGGACCCTTTGAAAATCCACATTTATTCTTCATAGTCACAAGCCATCTATTTCACAAATTTACATTGCTTTCTAAGAGTTTAAAGGAGTTAACACATATTCCAATAGGTTTCACATTAAATATCATTTAAAGCCTTAATGCTTAGCAATCAAAAGCAATGTTTGATGATACCAAGCTTTAAACTTCAATTATCAACACTAACTTTGGAGGCAAAATGAAGTAATACCTGAAATTTGACAGATTGAAGGGACAAAAGACAGAATTTTTCCCCTTTCCAATTTCTTTCAAGCTTTTGTGTTTATTGGGGGTTCTACCCTGTACTAGGTAAACTTCCACCATTTCTCCAAAACATCCCCTGTTTAAACTACACACACACACACACACACACACACACACACACACACACACACACCCAGAGTAATTTGGTTCTAGGCAACAGAGTTAAGGAAGATTTTCGTATTTGTCTTGATGCATTTCTGTATTTTTCTCAAAATTTACTCATTATGAGTAATTTTTATAAGTAAAAAAATGGGAGAAATTCTTATTAAAATTAATAATGGCAAATTCTTTCTTACTATATTTCATAAGTTCTTTTCTTTTTCTTGGTGTTTTTGCATCCTGAAGAATCTATAAAACTTCTTTCCAGTAGCAGTGGTTATGCTCCATATAATAAGGACCTTGGCATCTAAATTTTCATGAAAAGTATTCCAAAGCCTACATATTCCTTCTAAGCTACAATAATATCCCAGATGCATAGTGTACTTACTTTGCCACACACTCTTCAGAAAAGAGGCAATGATGTAACCTTAGTTTGTGTGTTATTCTGATGCAGCAGGATATCAGCAGATCACCTGATAACTCACTTGTCCCAGCATGCCTTCAAATCCAAGTGTCTCCTGGGGCTTGGAGTCCCAAACAGTCCTATCATCAGCTTCTACTGACTCCAACTCCATGGTGTTGGAATTAATACTTCAATGACCACATTTCTCACTTCCATAGCGATTACATCTTCTCTGTCTACTGGATGCTCCAGCTAGTTGATTCTTCATACTCTGTGCAGATGGTCACAGAATTTTCCTTAGAGTTCACCGCATCTGTGAGCCACAGCTTTGCTTCTTCCTGACTTCTCCATCCGCCAACCTGCTGTCCAGGTGCAGCACTGATCTCAGTTACTCCGAGTATCTTTTCTGTGTCTACTTTCCTTTTTTAATAATGTACACAAGTCTTCTCATTAAAAAAAAGTAGCAAGATTGAACCAAACCAATAAGAGCACTTCCTTGTGGATAGTACATTGTTAACCACTTCCTGAATGATTATTTTCCATCCTAGTGTCCAGTGCCCTGAACAGTGGCACAAATATCCCACTTTCTACTTCAGTAGCATTTCATTTTTCACTAATTTCACATTCAGTTTCTGCCTCCATTATTCTTTTAAAACTGGTCTCTTGAAAATCACCAGTGATCTCCTCCATAAACAGACTTCTGTTTCTCTCCACCTTCTTGGCTTTTCTGTATCATACACCAGTGCGGTCAATTATCTTTCTAAGTGCACATCTCCCTTGATTTTCATACACACATTGCTTCCTGCTCTTATCCTAACCTCAAACAATTCATGGGCCCCTTATCTTATTCTCCCTCTCCTCGCCCGAACCTCCAAGCCAGGCTTCTGCCTTTGTCTCATTTTTTTTAAGTTAGAGAAAATACTAGCTTTTGAAAATAGGATCCTCAGGTACAAAATCTTTTTACATTTCTGGTTTTTATCTTCTCTTCTTTGATTCCAGATTCCTTCTCACCTCAGGCAAAGAAATCAAGAAAGAACCCTACAATTTCTGTAGGTACCTCATTTAGATATTTTGTTCTCTGGAGCTATGTCCCACTGGTTGTCAGGAGAGGCCACTGGGGATGCAGAGAAGTACGGTGGTGGTGGTGGTCAGCGTGATGGAAGGCACAGGTCAGTTCTTATCCCTAGAGGCTTTCCAAGGAAACGTGGGGGTGAAATGATCTGAGTGGAAGCAGGTAGTAAAGGTGTGCACCTATGGTATAAAATGTAAGAACTAGTCTGATTTTTGTTCTTACAGCAATGTGCCAGCAATTGTAAATAATGTCCATGATAAATTTCCCCTCCTTAAAAATTTCTTTTGTTGTTCTACACTAGAAAAAACTGTTGTGATTCTTGTTGAATTTTGACTATACTTTTGATTGTAGCCATTGAATTAGGGCATCATAGTTACCTATCCTTCAAAAAAACCAACATATTCTATGTGGAACCAACTCAAAGGACTTCTTTTATCCAGTTACTCCAGCATATAAGCACTTGGTTATTACACTTGTTCCTCCCAGAAGTTCATAATTGTTTTGAATCTTCTCAGTTCACTCCATGAGCTGTTCTTCTTTGCTTCTAAGCAGAAGGCTTGAAATTGGCCAGAGTAAGCAGAGAAGCTGAGTTCCCACATTTCAATTCTATCATACTCAGTTGTTTCTTCAAGTTTTCCTTGTGTCAAAAGTTAAGAGTAGAATGAAATATGACTCCTGAATTGTGATATTTTTGTTTAGATAGTGAAAATTTTACCTCCTACATACAATGCTGAATTGGAACAATATATTTCAAATGAAATGTATTCTTTAAAAATTGTTTGTTCACTTTGAAACTAAAGACCTATAAATAATGATTATTCATTATTGCATAATTATTACTGGTAGCAATTTTGTTCTATACATGAGATGATTAGCAGGTCAAAATAAATCTTTACTACATAGTTTCTCCATTCTTTTGCATCATGCATTTAGTAGCTATATCTTGGATCAATATGTAGTTTTCTTTTACACTATACTGATAATACATACCTCAAACCTCCTATGCTTATGCAGACTAAACGACAAAAATTCAAGAAGCTAGCACTAAAGAGTATTTCTGTCCTCTGTCCATGATTAAAGTCTTCTATACTGAGCTTCGCAGTTTATTTGTTAGAGTATAGAATACCAGCTAATTCCAATAACATCTTAATGGGACAGTGGGTATGCGTGTGTGCAGACCTATGTGTCAATCACATCTAGCTCTCTATAAATATATTTGCACAGTTTCTTCCTTGACCTAGCATTTGATGCCATTGGATACTGTCAACCATTCCTTCTTTTTCTCTTTCTTTGTCATCCATTTATTGATTTTTCTCCAGCTTCACTGATCTGTGTTTTCTTAGCTTGTCTTTTTGTTCTTTTGGGGGAGGGGTACTGGGAATCTAACTTAGGATCTCATGCTAGCCAGGCAGGCACAGTACCACTGAGCTATGTCCTTGGCCCCTAACTTGCCATTTGCATGCAGGGTCCCCTAATGCTGGGTCTTCTCCCTCTCATATGCTCCCATGACTTCCCACCACCCTCCTGAGCCCGCTGACTCACAGAGTTTTATTTCCGTGAGGAGATGGCACAAGCTCCTCAAACTCAACAAGGGCAGAACTTTCCATCTCTCCAACTTTCTCCTCCTCTGTTGTCTCTGCTTTGGTTAATGGTGCCAGGGATCTTGGAATCGTCAGATTCCCTCACTCTCATTTCTAAATCCTGGTCTTCTAAAATATACCTTCTTAGTACTTTTCCAATCTATTTCTTCCTTTCTAGCCCTGTCTTCAGTGTCTTGATTAGATTTTTCCTAAAACAAATACTGAAATAGGTTCCTAAAATATGGTTACATTCCTCTCTTTAATACTCTCCTTAGTACCTCTGGAGGGTTTGGTCTAAAACAAACATCATATATGTCACTTCCTTCCATAAAATCCTAATGTTATTTTATTTTTGTTTTTAATGTTTATTTTCTAATGCCTTCAAGACAAAATCACAAGCTTGAGAATGAGATGCATTCCACCCTAATCTGACGCTTCCTCCCTTCCCCTGCATCTCTCACCTGTCCTCAGTGTACCCTTCCCTTCAGCACCGCTGGTCTGGTCTGAGTCCTCAGCCCTGCCAGTGTGACTGCGTTCATGTCCCTTGTCTCTGTCCGCAGTTTTCCCATCCCCCGCCTGCTCCTCTCCACCGCCTTTCTGTCCTGGCTAGGCTGTCACTGTCTCCTCGTGGTCTCTCTTGTCCTCTCTTACGGCTTCTTTTCAGCCTTCTTTGCTCTCTCTCCTCCTGTAATTACTTGGTAAGTGTTGCTGCTCATCGGGCTCCACCCCAGACTCTTTCATTTCTCTCTTGGAGGCTTCATCCACTTGTATGGCTTTGACTACTGTATCTGTATGCGGCTGGCCCCTAAGTTCAGGTAGAGCACGAATCTCTTTCTCTTGCCCTTCTTAGACATCTCCCTCTTCTTAAGCGTAACAAGTCCAAAGCAGAACATCTGAAAGCCTCCCCTGTTCTTCCTGCTGCTCCTCTCTACATCCCCACGGCTGAGGCTCTAATTCAATCCCTGTCGCTTCTTTCACACGTGTTCTTGAAATACCTGCCAGCCTGGCTTCCCTGCTTCCACTTCTCCCTCTTTATGTGCCAATAGCAGCCCAAGTAATATTTTAGAATAGTAAACTCGGTCAAGTTATACTCCTACTGAAAACCCCTCAGGAGCTGTTCTTCATCTGGATAAAATCTAAAACCCCTGTAATAACCTTCAGTGCCCTAAAAGATTTGGCTCCTGCCTCTCACCTCACCCTCCTCTTTCATTAGTGCTCTATACCCCTTTCACAGTATCCTTTTCTTTTCATTTTCTAAACATGCTAATTTGCTTACAGTGGCTTGCAGCTGCTTCTCCCTGGGAGTTTTTCTACTTTGCCCCACTACCTCATTTGACTATTTATTGCTTATGCTTAATGTTGTCAAAACTCACATATCACCCTTTTGGTAGAGGCCTTCTACTATTATTTGGCTATGGTTTGCATGTGTCCCCCAAGGGTTTGTGTGTTGGAGGCTTGGCCCTCATTGTGGCAATGCTGATAGGTGTGTGGCCCTGTAATAGGCAAGGCTTAGCAGGAGGTAATCAGGTCACGGAGGGTGGCGCCCTTAGAAGAGATTAACGGTTCTCATAGGAACCCAGTTGATTATTTCAAGATAAGACTGCTCTACAAGAGCAAGGCTGACCTGTGCCCCATCTCTAGCTTCCTGTCTACCTGTGTGATCTCTGTCTCTCCCATGCATTTCCATGATCATTCTATGCACCAATATGCAATCCAGTTAGAGAGGACTTGACAGAAACAACATCATGCTATTTGGATTTTTACCTTCTACAACTGTGAGGCTGATAAGCCCTTTTTATATAAAAAAAATCAATATGATGTTGTAATAGTTTTGGAATTTTGTTATAACAATGGAAATCTGACTAATATACCTTCTTAAATCATATTTTTTAGAATAACTCCCACTAGTATTTCCTAGTGGAACAACTGATTTCTTTTGTGGCATCTAGCATTCTATCAGTGGTTGATTTTCTCACCACATCCCCACTCTACATCCAGGCAGGACAATGAGTGTCCCATTTGATACTGTAATTCTAATACACAGCACAGTGGGTGTGCTCAGTGAAGAAGTAAATGAAAATTGGATGAGCACCCCTTTTGGCTATCATTTGTCTTGGAAACTTCTCCTAATAACTACTGTCTGAATTAAGGGTTCAAGTGAATCCTGCTAAACCAAAGATTCATTCTGGAATCCTTCCACCCATCTGTGTTCCACTATGGCAAGCATTTTTTAAATAGTAGGATTGCTGATTTTCTTATAATTTCTTCACTAAAAGACTGTGGGTTCCTGGGGGTAAGCTTCAGCTTTGTTCATTTCTGCCATTCCTGGCAGAATGTCTGGGCCACCCACCACTGGTGCTCAAGAGTTTGTCAATGAATGAATACACTGGGCCTGTAAGATCAAGTCCATATTTCCCCAGGGACTTTACCAAGTGTTTCTCCACTGGGTGGTGGAGGTGGGGTGCTGGGATTTTGCTTTGGGGAATTCTTTGGTGTGCAGAACTACCTTGAGCCTGTAGGACATTTGTGTATCCCTGGCTTCTAGGCTCTAAATGCCAATTGTACTCTCACTCCCAGTCACTGTCAACCTGTACTGCCAAACCACATTTCTGTTTCCCTTTCTAGAAATTCCAAGTTCAGTGTTCACCTTAAGTAATGAATGCATCTTACACTTATTTCCTGTAAACCTAGCACTGTTCTCTCCGCAAATAACTTAGAAGTTAATAAATTAACTTAGAAGTTAATAAAAGCCTATTGGTCTTTCATTTATCCTGAAAGTCATTAAATTTGATGGAATGTCACAAGACCAAGATATAACCTCTGGATCATTATAGTCATGTCATTTTTTCTGAAGTATACTTATAAGTTCTATCCTTTTGTTTCCTTAAAACATAAAATATATTAAGACTATTAAAAGTATATAGGAAAATAGAGTAAAAAATGTAGTCATTAAAAGGGGGGAAGACAAAACAAAATAGTTTGTTATAATAGTTCTTGAATGTAATTTGCATATGATCAATAACTCTTAGAAATCATTGTATTTCAGCCCTTAAATAAAATTGAAAGCATTTTCAAAAAGGTCCTTCCTTTTAAATATGGGACATTGGGTAAAGATCAAACATTTTACTCAGTATCATTGGGTTGTACTATCAACACCTCCTTTTACAGAGTGTCACCTTATTTTTATTTCATAAAATATTTGGCTTTTTGTAATGCCCTCATGGTATGTGTTAACTTGCTTCCAAGTGAAATCTATTATATTGTTTGTTCTGATGCAGAATTTGACAGAACTATATCTATAATGTGACATTTCTATCCTAAAGGGATCAGATCAGTCTATACGGGAAATATTTTTACAGAATTTGATCTTGAACAACTTTCAATGTTATATGATACAACCTCATAGAAAATAAAAACATAAAGATCAGTCCAGCATCTCCTGCATTAGTAAGTTTATCTTCATACCTATCAGTGGGATGTGTGGCATACTGTGTTTATTTATTTATTTTTCATTTTACTGAGCTTCATTCCAGCAATTGATTTAGAACCATAAATTTATTATCTGAAAATTGAATTCTATGTTTTATAGCTCCAAATTAAGACCTATGACCTTTCCCCTGCTAAATCACTGCAACTGAAGTATGACATATTTAAAAACATTTTATTTTCAAATTTTGCTACAACAGTGAAGTACTCTCTAATAATTCAAACATGAATTTTTGGTAAAGTTATTATTACCAATTTTTCTTTGATACTTTTCTTTGATACTTTTTCTTAGATACTTACCTGAAGTGTGTTCACTTATCAGTTTCCGTGAAGAGGGAAACTCAAACCCTGTTTCTGGTTGCTCCATCTCTTGTAAATGGCCCTGGATCTCACTTTTGAGTAAGGAAGTGTACCTTCTGTCATTTCCTCCTCCTCAGTAAGCAGTCACTGGGGAGAAGGACAGTGGGGGAAGAGAGTCACAATTTACAGATGTCAAGAGCTTCAGACAATTTAGAAACCCAACAATATTGTCACAGTAGCTTCTGTTAGCAGTTTTTAAATTACACTTTTCTTGACTAAGAAAAATAGTCCTCTATGTCTTGTAAAGAAGTGGTAAGATGAAGGAACCTACTGAATGAAGAATAAAATGAATAAACAGATTTGAGACTGAGCTAATTAGTGCACTGTTTAATTTCAGTGTAGAAATGATCGCATGCTGGGTATTCTACAAAATCCAGACTTATGGGCTATTTTGGCTTGATTATATATTCAAATTCATTCAGATTTAACTGAAAAATCACTTACTAGTGCATGAAAACATGGACCACCGTTTTAACATTTTCAAGTGAAGTTGCCAACTCTGCTTTACCCTATGTGAAACGTATGGGCTCAAATGATTTGGATTGTAAATCATCTATATATATGTAATTATTGGAGCCAAGTAAAATGGAATTTACTGTGAGCAGTGTCTGAACTCAGTAGAATTCAGAGACAGTTTTTTGAAATGAAGGTGGAGACATTAACACAGAAAAGAAGAGATATTAAACATAAAACAATAATTTATCAAATTAAAGCAATATTAGTCTAAAAAGGCTATGATACTTAAAGGAAAAATGCATAAAGGATCATTGTTTGCTTGAAATATTCTTTGTATTTTTATTTGTAATAATAATAATAAAATATTAGAGGCATCCTAACTGGCAAGTTTTGAGGGTACTACACTTTAATAACATATTAGTATATAAATGAGGTGGAATATTATGAAGCCACCCAAATATGATAATTCTGATTATTTTATATTTAGTTAAATTTTAAAAATAGAGAATTCAAACTGAAGATAGTCTTTGATTTCATTTGTGTTAAATTATGTATGCTTTTAATTGTATTAGGATGCTAAAAATGTGGAATTTTTCTTGTAACTTACTATATTGCAATAAATATATGATTTATGCATTAAATAAAAGTAAGGTGATAAAATAATGTGATTTTCAGTACAAAAAGATTTTGTGTTTGTTTTCTATTATTTCTCATTCTAACTTCTGTGGAATTCAACTGTTACAAGGGACAATGAGCTTGACTTCCCTAATTTTGTTGTTTAGCAGGTAGTCTAAGGACTACTACATTTTACTGCTGAAATACCATCTGGACTTTGTTCAAAATCCTCCTTAGCATGAATTGTCGTTAGCTAATGTCTTTCCCTGAATAAACACTATAAATTATCCATGCTCAGTAAGGACCTCTATCACTTTGTAATTTAGGTTATTTCAACCATTCAAGGCTCAGCTATTGGAACTTTTCAGTATCCCACACTAGATTTTGGTCATAATTAGTATGTTATTAGAGGCACTGCACATTGAGATCTTTTTTCCTATGCTCAGATTCAGGCATTCCATTTTGGATTCTTTCTGTTTGCAAAAATTGGAGATCTCTTTTTTTAATAAAAACAACTGAACCAAAGGAAAATATATGTTAAACATTATTGTAGAACACAATCAGTAAGGAACTTTTTCAAAGTATTCTCTTACTTTAAGTGATAGAGGTATGGGAGTAATTTAATTTTCTCAATTAACCATCTCCAATTTATTCCGCTTGATGGTCTTGCTCCTCCTGATATTCCTCTAATCCTTGGAGGTTTCTGCTCTTTAAGTAGCGAGCAGCTGGGGAAGGTGATAAGAGTGTGATAATAACCACCTCAAGGTAATTCTTCATGTTTGCTAAAGGCAAATACGCTGGCCCCAAGAGATGGTGGAAGGAGATTGACCTCCTGGCCCCTCTGGGAGGAACTGGAAAGAAGGCTTCACTTGGAATCTTCAGGAACTCCATGGCTGCCTGTTATTCTCTTTCGGGCTCATTAGTTAGTCTTTGCATTTCTCCGCTTGCTTCCTTTTCAGTCTCTTAACTAAAAGGAATCACCCTGCACGTGTTCAGCAGTTACATAGTAGAGAATCAGGGCCCTCCTCTATCCTTCTCTGTGTGTGTAGCAGTGACCTAAAGCCTATATGACTTGGGCTTTAGGCTCACTCTGAAAGGAGAGCAGAGAGGTCAAGCAATAACTATCCTGCAGGCCATCTAAATCTGAGTTTAAAATACAGTCATGAAGGATGTTTTGAAGCGATTATATTTCAGGTAATTATCCCAAAGTTGGAGCTTCCAATGAGCTTGGCTGGTATCTGCTTTTTAAAATTGTCATCCTATGACACCAGTAACCTCGTAAGTAGTGTTACAAACTGATCAAAGGGGATGGAATAGGGCATTGAGATATCACTGTTTTTATATCTATATATATGAACCATTAAGCTCCGGCTCTCCAAAAGAGGATGTTCCAGAAAAATCCCTATCACGACCAAAAAAAGAAAGGTGAAAGTAGGGAAAACTAATATTGGTGCCTACTATGTACCATGCACCGAGCTAAGTGTTTTGCAGATGCTAATCTTCAGAGTAACCATGAGAATACTATATTATCATCTCTTTTTGCTAGAGGAGGAAACGTGGCATCAGTAAATTGTGAAGATGCCTTTCCTGACCATCTTTCCACCAAATGCTATGGCTCATAAAATATCTAAATAATATCTAGATAATTTTAAGAACATTTGGGGTCTAAAGAGATGAAGTGAAGAGATTAAACAAGGGAAGATGAGATGCTGCAACCAGGAATTTCAGGGTGGCAGAGGGATCAGTAGACAGTTTGCTGCCTGTAGGTGTGCATATTCACTAGAGAGAAACAGTGCTCACTCTTTGAGCGCCTTTATATCTGAAACTTTTCAGAGAGCTTCTCCCTTCATTTTACTTGGTCCAGCTTCACCATTCACAGTAAGATTAGGTCTGGCTAGACTTGACATGGATGGACTGCCTAGGGGAGAGGGTTGTTTTTATTTTTAGTGGGTTTGAACTTGGAGTGGTGAATTTTAACCAGGATAGGATAAAAACCTGAGAGTAGGAAACATGAGTCAAGTCAAAGTCCACAGGAAGGTGAAAACTTACACCCTGAGAGGCCACTATGGATGTGTCAACATCACATCCATAGTGCCAAAGGTGGGACTGAGAGCGTGGTCTGAGATCAAGACTTTGAGATCAGATGAAGAGGAAAATGGGGCAAAGGCAGGAGGAGGGAAAGTAGGTTCATGCTGAAGGCTGAAGGTAAGGTCTAGGACAAGCAGAGTGGAAGTCCTCACTTGCTTTTTTGAAGTAAGGGTCACAGTATGTAGACAGGTAGGGCTGTTTAAAGCTGTAGGCAGTGTTAACATTGGCATTTGATATCAAGATGCTAAGACCGGCATGCTATTTATGTTTTTCTAGTAAGAAAAGAGATTGACTCAGTTTTTAGTCACATAGCATGTATGTAATGGACTTGCCATGGGCATAAGCCATATCCCAGCTCCAGCTGTCTCCTGACAGTTGTCAGGATACATAGGTGTGGAGGAACAAGTTCACCCTGTAAACTCAAACATGCACGAAAAGTTCTTATTTTTTAAAATCATATTATGATTGATCCCCTGCTCCAGAGGAAAATATTTCAGTCAATGTAGGAAAAATGCCTTTTAAATTCTGACAGTGTGACTGTACCAAGGTCAGGGGAAAGAGAAAAGTGAGGGCTCGAACTTGGAGGGGGTCCAGATATCCAGTGACATCTGCTGGGTCATCCTATGTTCATTCTTTTCTTTATGTTTATTTCCTTCATTTCTGCCGAGCTGTCTATGGTTCTCATGCCCAAGTTTTCTGCAGTTCCAAATAACATCCTTAGAGGGCATCAACTTATTTGTTACCATACTGGTGTGTGACAAATCCTGATAGGGATAGGATTGTCTGGTCTCCGATGTGAGAGAATTGTTACCTTGTTAGACAACTCACCACGTTCATTTTATTATTTGCACAAGTCTTGGTGCCCTGCACTACTCCTCCTCTGATGTGTACAACTGGCATTTCTTCAATCTAATGTGAAATGTAGACAAACCCCAGCACCACAGATCAAGCTTCCTTGATCTTACTCCTCAGCCCTCCTACGTGTAAATACCGGAGCTGCTCTCCTCGGCTCTCCCACGATGGTCGCGCATGGGCTACTCAGCGAGAGACAAGGCGCAGTGAATTTCTCAGAGGCATTCTCCCCAATATTGATCTTATTTTTATGATTTTTCTTAGTGAGCAGACAGGAGTGCCAAGTATCTAAATGATTAGGTATGATTCTGACACCTGTATCAAAAATTAAAGCTAAGGTCAGGTGAGACTGTCTTGAGGTGGCCTCATCTTTGGTTTACCTGCTTTTGTAAAACACATATAGCTTTACACGTTTTAGGAGATTTGGTGCATGCAAAGAGAATATTCTTCTAACATTCATCCATCGAAGGTGCTTTTTCATGGTAACAATTATGAGACTAATTTTACAGATGCTTGATTAACAATAATTCTCTCACTTCACATTCTTATATTTTGTTTGTGTTCTGTTGCAGTGTAGTAGCATGAGGATTGAATGTTATACAACCTCTTGCATGGGACTGTAAATCATTTTAGTTAATTGTATTGTTATAAAATTTAACATATTCCATTGATAATTTCTTTTTGGAGTATTGGGGATTAAACCGGGGACACTTTGCTACTGATATACATACCCAGCTTATTATTATTATTATTTATTACTTGCTAAATTGCCCAGGTGTTGCTCAGATTTGTAATCCTCCTTGCCTTAGCTTCCCTCAGGGATAGGATTACAAGTGTGTGCCACCACACCACATTCCACAGATAATTCTATCACATGCATAACTGGAACATTTATGGGCTTTCTCTTCTACAAATAGAGGTTCTGGGTACTGGAAATAGAATGGGATCAAATAGATTATGTTCAGCTTTTAGCTTGGTAGTCAAAATTTTCACCCTAAATCAATCCCTGCAATTCTTTGGGTCTTTGTTTTTTCTTCTTAGTAACAGGTACAAAGTATTCACTTTATGAGAAATGTACCTTATAAGGAAAACTTGCCTCAGGATAACACATTACATCTTCTTCAGTTTCTGAGAAGCTATTAGTAGAGATATTTAGTGACACTGATATGGAAAAATACAACTCTCAACTTGTTAGATATCAGGTGTGTAGAGTTTGTGGTCTTACAACATCGAGGAATGAAATCACAAACCAAGGAGGATGCTAAGAAAGTTTTATTCAAAAGAAAGAAAAGAAGAATAGCTCTTAGATTTTCAACAGGGGTCTTGACTAGGTAGGCACTGAGGTTCTTTGTCAGGGGTAATTTATACAGCAAAATCACAACATGGGTACAATGTGGGTCAAACTACAATCAACCCATAAGTAGAGTCACTCAACTAATATTAACTAATAAAAAAAGAGCTACGTAGCAAGGGTATAAGGAAAGAACAATGGCATTTTGGGGAAGGGAGGGCAACATGGGTCCAGGTGTTCTGGTCACCCATCTGTGTGTGGGATACCACCTGGGCCCACTGGACCAGTGCTGCTAACTGCAGTATAATCCCAAGCTGCTCCTTATCTCTAAGAGGCCTGGCTATTGAGGCCTGGCTTTCCTCAGATTCACCTCCAGTTGCAATCCCGATGTCTTCATATTTTTGCACTGATTTCCTTGAGGGCCCAATCCCTCTCTGTGTATTAATTTCTATCACTAAGTTATTTATATCACTAGCTGTCTGTCTGTCTATTAGGTGTCTCTAATAACACACTGAGTAAAAGTTGAAATCACATTAATGAGGCGAAAGGAGGCTATCAAAGGAAAAAAGTTTGTAAGTTCTGGAAGTACAGTCTTAGTAGAGGACAGTAGGTATCATTGGGCCTTGATTCAGATCCTGCCCCTATTATTTCTCAGCTGCTGACAAATAATCTCTTTGAGCCTCAGTTATGTCAGTCTTTTTTTTTTTTTAATTTTATTTTAAAAGTAAAAGCACAAAAACATATTAACAAACAGACACAAAGTAGCATAAGAAATAGTACAATCAAAACTGATTTACAGACAATGTGACATGGACTCAACAATGGTTGTTGCTTTACCTATTGATATCTTCGAAGTGTATTTTCATGAACACAAATACAGACATGAGAAATTGGTCAAACAATTAATCATCTCAACAACAGGAAGAAAAAAAGGAAAAAGAAAAGAAGAAAAGGAAACCAGAAAGCATTAACAAAGAGGCACAAATTAGTACAATAACAGTAAGATCAGAATTGAATTATAGACAAAGCATCAGAATATGTCAGTCTTAAAAAGAGAGAGAGAGAGATTAATGCCTCCCCTAAAAATTCTCAAGCCTAAATACCAGTGAACATTTACAATGTCTGTATGGCCTTTGTATGTGCACAATCAATGTTGGATTGAAACGCTAATTAAGAGATGATGATGACGATGGTATTTATGGTTTTTATTGTACTGGGGTTGGAAGCCAAGACGTTTACACTGAGCTACATCCCTAGGTGTTTTTGTTTTTCATTTTGAGACAAGGTCTCACTAATTTGCTGTTTCCCAGTCTGCTTTAGACTCACAGAATGCGGGGATTATGGGAATGTGCTACCACACTTGGCTGAGAGTGAATTATTTGAGTTGAATTTGCATAGAAATAGCATCATATTATTACACAACCATAACCCTAAGTAAATATATCCAAAAATGATGCTAGAAAGGATCTTTCATAGCCTAGCTTTTCCCTTAGAAAAATTGAGTGACAATGATTTCATTCACATGTAGAAAATCCGTACAAGAACGTATCCTCATATTATAAGCAAATAAGTCATATACAAGAATTAATATACAGCCAAAGAAGGACTGAGTTCTCAAGGAAGTCAGTGTAAAAATAAAGACATTGGAACTGTGGTCGGAGGTGCATCCGAAGTAGACCAGGCCCGCGAGACAAAGGTGCAATGGCCAGGCCTACACACCTCCATAAGGCATAAGCAGTAACTTGGAATTATACTATAATTAGTGCTACCTGGTCCAGGAAGTCCAGACAGGGATCAGTCACCCAGGTGGGTGACCAGAGCATCCAGACCCATCTGGACCTGAAGTGCTTTTGTTCTTTCCATGTACCCTTGACCCATAACTAGCTTCCCTATTAGATCAACATTAGCTATGCAGTTATACTTGTAATTCCATAGAATGATTATAGTTTGACTCACGTTGTGCTCTCATTGTGACTTTAAGGTATAAATTACCCATGATAAGAGGCCTCCATGGCAACCCACTTCTGGAGCCAGTGCCTGGCTTCCAGGAGCTATATCTCAATAAATTTTTCCTATTCTTAACTTTCATTGTTCCTTAGAACTCACTGTTTGATTTCAGGGGACTCGAACTTGGCACATCTGACATCTAGCCAGTTGGGAGTTATATTTCTCCTGTATCATTAAGATAAACAAATTTGGCGATGATAGAACTATAATTGGACCTGTTTTCAGTAGCAGGTTTATCCTGGACAATTCTTTAATCTTGCAATAATAGCACTGAATTTTGCATGATTGAAAATTTCAGATTTTATTAACAGTTTCGTGGTAGGTTTAGGACAATCTGACTACTGCGGACTACCACCGTCTTTGCTTTCGCCTGTTTGCAGTGTAATGGGTTGCTACTATACTGCAGATGAGGAAACAGTGAAAAGATAGCCAATATCTGACCCAAGAAGAGCCTGGCAAAAATAGATCTGGCCTACCTGAGGAAGTTTTTGAGACAGTTTGTCCTTAAGGAATGGCTATCCACCCCATTGTTTACCAGTCTAGTGTGTGAAGTATTTTTCCTGCACCCCTGGCTTTAAGATTCCATCCCCATTTATCCTTATCTTGACCTTAGTAAAATAGACGTGGTGTATTCCAATATTCACCAAAAGTTCCACTTTTTCCCTGTAAGCCTCTTCTGCAGTTGAGTTAGGTCAGAAGACAAGTGTGGACTGATACATTAGAATGGAAGCAACATATTCAATTTCTGGGCTACAACAGTTAGAAGTAGGCATACTTCCTCTGTCACAGCCCCTGCTTCAGAAATCTTGGAAGCTACGTGTTGAGCTGGCAGTGTCCCAGATAGAAAGTCTGTATGTGAATTGCAGGAGCTGCATGTTAGAGGAAATCCCTTCCTGACCTGCAGTGGACTCTGTGTGAGGGAAAACGAGTTGATGTGCTACAGCCCTGAAATGGCAGAGATAATCTGTGGCAGTGGCTGGTAGTAATGACTCCAGTAGCGAACAAGATGTTCATTTGCATCGTCACACTCATGTGCTTACTTTGCTCGTGCAAAGTGAACTACAGTTAAGTTTTGTCTCTTCTAGAATTTCATATGAATAAAATCATATAGTTTAAATCTTTCATGTCTCGTTTTTGGCCCAGTAAAATATTAATGGGATCCACTGGGTCTTTGCATGTCCATCCCTTCGACTGCTTAGTATTATTTCACTGTAGGGATGGATTACACATTTATTTATTCCATTCACCTGTTTTTTGAATATTTGGTTTGTTTCTAGTGTTAGATCCTTAGCAAAAGAAAGGCTATTTTAAACTTTTGCATGATCTGTACACAAATGTGTTTTCATTTCTCTTGGATAAATACCTTAGAGTGAAATGGCTGGATCATGTGGTAGTATGTGTAGCATTATAAGACGTGCCACACTTTTCCAGGGTGTTCATACAGTTACTCATTATCAGTGGCAAGACACGGGAATTCCAGTTGTTTGGCATTCTCACCAGATCTTGTTTTGAAAATTGTACTTTCTTCTTACTTTTTAAATTTGGTCATTCTAATTGGTGTGATTCTTCATTCTGGTTTTAATTTGCATTTTTCTCATATGTTTATTCATTACCTATATCTTTTTCTCCTTTGGCCAGCTCTCTGTTCACATACTAAGAAATCAGGCTGTTTCTTATTGTTGAATTAAAATGTTTCTATACATTCTAAATATAAATAGTTTATCAAATAAAAGCTTTGCAAATATTTTCTCCTTGTCTGGGGCTTTCCTTTTTAATTTTTATAATCCTTTTAAGACTCAAAATCATAAACACAGTTTTTATTCTTTTCTTTTAGAAGTCTTAAAGCTTGCTGCTGTACTCTGAAAGTATTTTCATTTATGGAGTAAGTTATGTTTATTTTTACACATAGATAATCAATTATTCCAACACTATTGTGCTGAAATACTACCATGTCTTCAACCACCTTGACATTTTTCCTGATTACCTATTTACCATATCAGTCAGGATTTATTTCTGAATCCTTTATGTTCTTCCATTGATCATTATCCTTATCCTTATGTCAATACTACAGTAGTTTGCTTACTGTAGTAATTCCTGAAATCAGGTAATGCAAATTCTCCAGCTCTGTCAGCCCACACCAAAATTATTTAGGCTGCTGCAGGCCCTTTGGATTTCAATATATATTATGTAATCAGATCATTTATTTTTGCCTAAAAATTCATAAGGCCTTTTTGTTGGTGTTTGTTTTTAGGTTTTTGAGACAGGTCTCACTTTGTAGTTCAGAATGGCTTGAACTTGTTATATAGCCCAGGCTGTCCCAAAACTTGTGGAGCTGTTCTTGCCTCAGTCTCTTGAGTCCTGGTATTCCAGGCATGTGCCACCATGCTTGGCTTCCTAAGAGTTTTGATGGGGAATGCAATGTACCTATTCATCAATCTAGGGAGAAGTAATGTCTTAGTAATATTGAGCTTCAAATGTGAACAGAGTATGTGTCTCCACTTATTTGGTTCTCTAGTTTTTCTCAGTAATACTTTGTAGTTTTGTACATGTGTTAAAAATTATAACCTGTGCATTTCATTTATGTCACTATTAACAGTATTATTTCTTTGTTTCAGTTTCAAGCTATCCATTGATAATATTACAATTGACTTCATATTGATCCTGGATTGTGCAAACCTACTAAACTCACTTATTAGTTTTATGTGCTTATTGGTAGCTTCCATAGATTTTTTTATATAGATAATCAAGTCATCTGCAAATAAAGAAAAGATATACAGTTTTAATAATAGCATTTCAGACATAAAAGAAGTTCCAGGGGAGACATTGGCAAGGTATCACACAGGTATGATTTGTGAAAACAGATGACAAATTAATCTGTCAATAAAACTGACTTTAGGCCTTATGGGAAAAGAAAAACAAAATAACTGTTCTATTTCGACAGATTTGTGCCCTAAATACTAACTGTAGCACTTTTCTGGTCTTATGCTTTAAGGTTAACTAGCATCAGTTGTGCTAAAGTTTAAATCAAATATCATTGTTAAGTAGCTTCTGTGAGGGACTAAAATAATTAGAGTTTAAACTTCAGACAAATGACTATAATAATGTCCTAAAGAGGCACAGGAAAGCCAGTGCTGCAAGTCAGTCCAATTCAGCATAATTGTAATTAATAAGGAACACATACGGATATTACTTATCACTCATGTTTTGCTCTCTTAAGGATGCAATAAAACAACTCTATGGCTAAATACTTGTTGATAAATGTTCACCATATTTTCTTCATTTAATTTCTTAATATCATCCAGCTCTCTCCTGTTCCTGCCAGCTCTGGACATTTTATCATGTCTGTAGCTAATTTATATTCTACTGAAGGAATATCTCTGGAAAAAAATATGCTTGTCTGGTTAAAAGCTATAGCACAGCAAAGACTGTAAGTCTTTCAACATTTCAGAAGGCTGCACAACCAATTTTTTTAAATCAAAGAATGTGCTCATAATGTTTCGATGGAAAATTCATTTTAAAATAATGCTAATCTTATACGGCAGTTATGCTGTCTTTTCTTGAATACATATAGAGCTTTAAAATGTTCAAAATGGTCAGTTTTATTTTCTCAGAATGTTGATTTCTTCAACATATTTTTTTCATGGGCCTGCATTCTTTCATATTCTATATGTAAATAGAAGCATTCTCAGATTAAATTAAAATAGCAGTGAATTATGGGGCTGTTTCTTCACATGGAGTCTTTTCTAACTTAAACTTTCCATATGAAAAAATCTGTACTTGGTGTCTATTGAGTCTGTTTGACATTCCAGAGATGTCAGAATCCTGAAGAATATATTTCAGCTGGTATGGGCAATGCTTTTGTTGGATAAAAGAACTAAGCTGGAAATAGATTTGAGAATTTTCAATTCTAGAAATAGTATTATGAAAAAAAACTAATGATCACACACAGAGCTCAGTGTTTGTGCAATGTTTTGCAGCCAAACTGCAGACTGTTTCTTTCTGCTATTAATCTGCAGATTTCCTTACATGCTGGCGTAAATATTGGTGGAAAGCAATGTGTCGGTGGCACATTACAAGATCACTAAGATAATTGTACCACTAATTTCCACTGGTCTATTGAAAAGAACAGTGAATGTGTAAATTTTTGATCAATTTTACAGGCCTATATTTGGTTATCTGTGTAACCATTTAGAAGATAATATGTAATACAACTGTTGTTAATTTCCTATCACCTTGTTTGAAATTCTGTATCATTTTTATTGTTTTTGTGTTGTTTTGTTTGTCTTTGTACTTGTTAATTTGGTTTTGTTCTTTTCTTAATAATTAAATAGGTAAATAAATAAGGGCATATGGATGAATCCCACAACTCTATTTGAAGTCCAGTACATTTCCTCATCTAAGGAGTAACCCTTTCATTTGTATTCATTTTTACTCAATAAAAAATTATATATCCATTTCATCAATCTTTTATTTTGCAAATTAGGAAAAAATAATTTAATGTAAAATCCAGAAAATTTTTTCATGGGATAATTTAAAATGTTTTCAACTGAAAAAACTTTTCTGCATATGACACATATTATCTATTTGCTTCACTTTCTGAAATTTGTCTTTCATTTTTTTCCAAGTTACTTTGAAAATATCTGATGAAAATTTTTAGAATGGTTTGCTGCACTAATGATTCAAATTTCATTGTTTGTTTCCACCAAATCTCTTATCTTTCAATTTGCATTTTCTGAGGAAATATGCCAATTCTGATGGAATTATTATTTTATTTTTGTATTTTAAAGATTACAAAAACTAACAAAACAACAATGAAGACAAAATCAAAACAACAAAAACGATACATGACCTCAAAACAAAATGATAGGTATTAACAACGGCTACTACATTACATACTGTTATTTTCAATGAAGTTGCTCAGTCTATCAGATGTAAGAATGTAAGATAGACCAGACAATCAAAGACAGTAACAAGTAATAACAATAAGAAGAAGAAGAAGAAGAAGAAGAAGAAGAAGAAGAAGAAGAAGAAGAAGAAGAAGAAAACATTGGAAATGATGCAGAGCTTTACCATACAAGATGGTAGGACTTCAACCATGGTTCTTCCACTGCGTACTTTTGTTTTCAGATCAGTCATTCTGATTACCAGATTCAAGTATGCAAAATTGGTCAAGAAAAGAGAAAATTTTAAGCACTGACAGTTCCTTTCAATAAACTGCAGACATCAGCAATACACCTTCCCAGAACCCTTTGTATAGTAGTACATCTTTTTGTGAAGCATTTTTGAATCACTATTATTAAATTACAACTATCGTGGCAAAGAATAGAGCTAGAATACTTGAGAGAAAGTGAGAGAGAGAGAGAGAGAGAGAGAGAGAGAGAGAGAGAGAGAGAGAACTTTGAAGTATTCATTCAGTATAACTAAATTGTAAACGTTGTAAAAGATGTACAGTAACAATCTTGGCATTTACTAACAGCTACTACACTATCGGCACTGTAGGAGTTGCCTTACATAATTTGTCTCACCTAATAATCCTTCTTCAATGAAGTAAGCACTCTTGTTATATCCATTGTTAGATGGGGAAGTGAAGGAATATGTAAATTAAGGGATTAGTTCAAAGGTACACCAGTAATAAATAGCAAAATTTGTTGACATGAACCAGGTTTGCCTAGTTCCGATGCACGCTACCAATCCCTATCTCCAGCACTCCAGCCACCTCTGTTAGGAGCATAAGTTTCCAAAAGGGCTTGTTTTCTTCTAAAATTACTCAGAAGGAGGCCTCAGCTTATGTTTCCTAGTTTTACATTCCTCTGACAGTTTGTAGCTAAATCCTTCCTCTTTATTCCCCCCAAAACTTTGAAATTTTATTCTAGGATTTTTGTACAAGTTGCTTTGTAAATAAAAATGCAATGGAAAGAGAGAGTTATCAGGCTCAAGCCAGCATGAAATTTGCCCTGTTAGTCAGCCAGACCACAGGGATGGTCCCAAGAGGGGCTTGCTGGAGTCAGGGTAAAGGGATGAGAAGGATCTCTCCACAGCACTCTCCTCTCCCAGCCAAACTCCACCTCAATGCCTGCAAGTATCCCGCTTTGCTTGTGGCTGTATCTTGTCATAATAGGTGAGGATCAGCTTTCCTGAGTGCTGTCTTTTGCACAATGCAAACAGCTGTGGTTAAAATGTAGGCATTTTATTTAAAATATGAAACATTATAACCATGTCATGGCTCTCTAGCTCCAAGGGCCCAAATTTATATTCATTTTTATCTTTTGTTTCAGAAAGGACAAATTAGTTTGTGCCCCAAATTCACCTACATGTGATTTCACAAATAATGACTTCTATGTAACAGAGCTGTAATAAGGCACTCCTTCACTCTCAAACTGGCCCAGAGCTAATGTCCCAGAGCTGTGTAAGGAATGCCAGCAGTATTCTGCCCTACTCATAGTTATTGGCACTATCCTTACCAAGTATCTTGTCCTGTTTTATTTGGGCAAATGCTGTGTGGTGATTACATTTTAGTTGAGGTAATTATATCCATCTGCTTAAACTTTATACTAATAGCTTTAGAAGTATTCCAATTACATAAAAGAGTCTTCCCGTTTAGTGATGGTTTTACTGAGTCTTTTTGTGATTGAGATTGCTCTACTGTTATACAAGCACTGCATGCTAACCAACTGAGCCACTGGAACTTCAGCCTGTTCTACTCTATTCCAAAGCAGCAAAATCTTATAGAAGTCTTGTGTGAAGAAGGCAATTAAGTCAGTTTTCTGGTTCATTTAGATTTAATGCAAAAGTCTTTTTGGTTTGGTCTTGGGACAATTTTTTTTTCAAAAAATATTTGCAAACAAAGCACATGGAATGGGATGGAATGCAATTTGTTGATGACTGAAGAACTCTGGGTTCATTAGTATCCCAGGAAACTTCATGGAGAAAATTCTGCCATTGGCTATCTATGGGCTGCCTCTGATTCCTTTCCTATTTGACCTCCAATCCTGGTTTCTTTAGGTAGTATTTGATCCGGAACAAATCCTTTATTTCTTGGTTTCATCATCCATAAGAGTAACTACCTCAAAGGAATACTGGATGATAAATAAGTTAATTCATACCATCTCAATGAAATGTTTAACATCCTCTGAGTGTTAAATATTAGTTATCTTTAACACTTCTTTAACTCTTAGTGTTTACTGGCCATCACTTGCCTTTTGTTAAATGCTATATAAATCAAGTTACCTTCTTTTCTTTTGCCTTTTACTTTTGTAAAGAGAATTCAGTTGTAGTGCATGAAAAATGGTAGCAGGCTAGCTCTGGGTGAGGCATGCCAAAATATTTTATGTAATTTAGCAAATGTAACTCTATAAAATGTAAGTACAGGTTTGATGAATATATTTAGAAACATAGAACAGAATGGTACACTAAATCAAACTGCATTCTGGATTCCTATTTTGTATTTAAAAAGAAAATCAACTCCTTAATTGTTACCTTGATGGCTTTTCACAGTAAGTGGCTGAGGGACAGATGGGAGATTTGTACCCAACTAGAAGGTCTGCCCCTTTCTCCTTCATTCCCTTCCTCCCTCCCCCTCCCTAGATGGCATGACAAAGGGAAATAGGAAAAGGCAGATTTGTTAGCTGCCAGGTCCCTCTCTTTGGCCAGCCTGTCCATCGTAGAAGGTTGATGTACAAAGGTCACCTTCCTGGCCTCCACAATAAACACCCTGACCTCATTGGCAAATCACTTTTCCAGAGAGTGCCACCAGATCCAGTGTCACTTTTATGAACTTTTGGTCTGGCAAAGCTGATGTTGTGTATCACTTTCTCTTTGTCTAAAATATGTACTCTCTAAAAGCAAACACCGAGACAGATAAAACCATATTTCCAGTCTGATTTTAGGAATATTTATATTTGTTTTTTGAAAATTGAAAGTGTATTTGAAATGCAGTATCACCGCAGGAACCTAGAATTTACTAACTAGCTCCTTGTTAGCATATTGTATTTGAATAGTGTGTTAAGAGAAAGCCACAATTCATGAGCCATTCATTGCAATATACTCATTTCAGCGATGCATTTGAATTTCACTGAGTGGAAGAACTCTGAAATTTGATCAACGACTTGGTTTCTGGAAGCATCAGGTTTATGTTTTGTCTGCTTAAAAGTCAGTTTCTATTGCTTTAAGTGTTCATTTCAATCTTATTAAATATACTATGATAGATTGGTTACAGCTTTGGCTTCACTAAGGTGAATAAATGTTTCATATTCGGTTTTCAAAAATTTAATGTTAATTTCTCTCTCATTTACTTTTTAAATATGTTTTCATCTTTTAGCCTCCATATCTAACTCACTAAAAGTAAAATAAATGCAGATAATTTTAAAAATTCAATTTGATATTAAAGCATTTTATTATTGTTAAAGATCTCAAGATTTCCTTTCACTTATGATATCTTGATGATAGCCATTCTTTCTGGAGTGAGATAGAATCTGTGTGGTATTAATTTGCATCTGTCAAATGACTGGTGATGTGGAACACTTTCTCATATGTTTATTTGCTAACTGTATTTCTTCATCTGAGAAGTACCTGTTCATCTCAGATGCCCATTTTTGGATTGAGCCTGAATTAGGAGGATCTGAGTTTTTTTTCAATTCTTCATGTTTTTCATATGTCCTTTGTCCAAGGGATAGTTGGCTAACATTTTAACCACTCTGTGGGGTGCCTTTTCATTCTGTTAGTGATGTATTTTGATGTGCAGAACTTTTTAATTAGAAGAGATCCCAGTTGTTGATTCTTTGAAGTGTTTCTTGTGAAGTTTGAGTTTTGTTCATGAACTTTCTGCCTACCCCTATGTCTTCAAGATTTCCACCTACTTTGTCTTGCAGTAGATTTAGTGTTTCTGGTTTAATATTTAGAACTTTGATCCATTTTGACTTTAGTTTAGTGCATGGTAATAGACATGGGTCTAGTTTTAGCCTTCAGCATTTGGAGAGCCAGTTTTTCTAGCATGATTTACTAAAGAGGCTGTCTTTCTTCCAGTGAACATATTTGGCCTTTTTGTCAAAGGTAAGGTGACTGAGTGTATTTGTACTTGTGTCTGTATCTTCTAATCAGTTCCACTGGTCCTCAAGTCTGTTTTTTTTTTTTTTTTTTTTTTTGCCAGTAAAATGCTGATTTTATGACAGTAGCGTTGTAATATAATTCAAATCAGGGATTATGACGCTTCTTACCTTGCCTTTGTTACCTAGAGAATGCCTTTACTTTTCAAGGTTTCTTCTGCTTTTAGACGAATTTTAGGATTTTTTTTCTCTAGTTCTGTGAGGTATGTTAATGGTATTTTGACTGGGATTGAATTAAATCTGTCTGACAACTTTGAGATTATGGCCATTATCACTTTGCTTGCTCTTCCTCTCCATACACAAGGGATACCTTTTGCTTTTCCACTGTCCTCTTCCAGCTCCTTTTTAGGGCACTGTAATTTTCAATATGTAGATCATTTACCTCCTTTGTTAGATTGATTCCTAAGTACTTCATTTTTCTGGATGCTGTTGTGAAGGGTTAGGTTTCCCTAATTTCTCTCTCAGTGAGTTGTTGTTTGTTTACATGAAGGCTATTAACTTTTGCAGGTTGATTTTGTATCCAGCTGTGCCACTGAATTTGGCTATTAAATCTATAAGTTTTTTGGTGGAGATTTTGGGGTCTTCTCTGTAGAGTATCATGTCATCTGAGAATAATGATAATTTCACTTCTTCTTTTCTTATTCTTATTCCTTTTATTTCTCTCTATCTAACTGTACTGGCTAATGCTTCCAGGACTATGTTGAACAGGAGTGGTGACACCAGGCATCCTTGTCTTTTCCTGATTTTAGAGTGAAAGCTTTCAAGTCTTCGACCATTTAGTATGATGTTGGCTGTTGGTGTGTCATAGACAGTTTTTATCAGATTGAAGTAAGGACCATCTATACCTATTTTCTGTAGGGTTTCTGGGTAATTTTGAAGAAAAGGGATTTCTTTGGTTTAGAGTTTTGAAAGCTCAAAAGCCTAGCAGCAATAACTCCTCAGCTCTAGTGATGCCTTCGTAGTAGAAGCACCACATTGGCAGTATTATATGCAAAAGAGACCACACAGCAAGACAGGAAGTCAGAGACCAGAGAGGGATCAATCTTGCTCTTTTTACAATTCTCTCACATAAGAACTTACTCTGTAAGATTAGTATTAATCTCTTCCAAGGGCTATGCTCCTAACAGCCTAATGACCTGCCGCTAGACCTGCTTAAATGTTCCACTACCCCAATGCCAGTATATGGGAATCAAGCCATCAGCACATGAAACTTTTGGGAACATCCTTAGACCATATCCAAACCATAGTAATTGCTAACAGGTCTAGTAATTATAGCTTGACTTGTTTGTGTATATTTCCAATTCAGTGTGGAAGGGTAGGCACAAAATCATCCTTGGATTCTTAAAGGAATTATACCCAAGTCCCAAGTTAACTTCCACCTGGTTTTGCCATTCTTGGTCAAAGTACAGCAATTTCACTCTTATATTCAAAATATCAGATATTTTGAAAAAGAAGGAAAAAAATCCATTGCCTTCTTAGTTTCTTTTCCTTCCTCATAGTACTGCCAGCAGTTGGCCATTCTTATGGGGATGCAGTCTTAAGAGGAAGGAAGTATTCTAGTCACGAAGCTCACCCAGCCCCTCTCTCACAGCATCTGCTCAGTACACTGATGTCAATTTGAGTCCTGATAATGGTTGTCATTTGAGGCAAAGTATTCAGTATTTGAAACCATAACCATTAAATTTGGCCCTGTAGAGGGACTTCACTATTGCCTCTGAGAAGTTTCATTGTAAGTGTAAATAATCTTGAAAGAAATGACACATTTAGCTCTCATTAGTCCTCTTCCTACCTGTAAAAGTATTTATTAGATTTCTTTTGTGTGTGTGACCTACTGCTTAAGGTGGAGTTTCTGAGGTAAAAGTCTACAGGTGGCATTAGATGAGAAAGATCTACCTTGAGGGGACCCTGAGGTAGGTAACATCAGAGGTTGAGGAAATACCAAGCGAAGCTTGTTTTACGCAGAGCATAATAGCCAGGACAGCCAGGACACGTTTCTGAAGCACTCACCAAATTGCCAGCCACTGCTTAAATGTAAACGTGTATGGACTCATGTAATTCTTTTAAAACCTTAGGAGGTAGATTCTATAACTGTCCTTCTTGTACAGATTAGAAGCATGAAGCAAAGAAAAGTGAAATAGCCACAAGGCCCAAGTAGTAAATAACAGTGGGGATTTGAAGCCAGATATACTAGCATTAGAGTTTCCGCAATACAGTCTATTCACTTGGTTCCTTACAGAGAAAAGTAGGGTCTAGAGGTAAAAAAATTATAAGAGGAAAAGCACTCAGAGAGGCAGTAGAAGAGCTCTCTTCTCTAAATCACCCCATTTAATTTTGCTTCAAATCAGTTTTCACAATCTGTTTGGAAAGGGAATGGCCTTGATCCTGTGATCTGTCCCACAGGTAGTTATCTGTGTTTGATTTCAACTCTGCTATGACATGCCATTTCAGGTAAATTAACTTTTCTCTTTTTCTAAGTTTAATCTATAGTTTTTTTTTTAAATTTGGTCTGAAAAATAAACAACTATAACAACTTAAATGTGAAGTAAACTTTCTAGATGAGACTACAGATTTTGAAAAAAGTTATTTAACACAGAAAGAATTCAAATAGTTTAGTCCAAATCATTTACTTTAACCAAAAATCATATGAAATGGACATTGAAAAAAGCCCTTGAAAAACAGGTAAAAATTTAAATGATCACATTGATTTTTAATATTCTTGTTTTCTCCAAAACAAGATGAAAAGTTGGTGAAATTCTGTGAATGATTTCTGAGGAAAAGTTACTTGTAATCATATGCCCTAATAAGAATGCTAAGTCTGTCCTACCAGGTGTGTGGGTTTGCTTATTTGATTGATTGATTGATTGACTGATTGCCTTTTGTACCTAAATCATAAGAAAACTTTTCATAAGTATGTAAGCCAGTTACAGTTTTTGAAATTTTCTTTTCTTTTTAAATTATGAGGTAATTGGTGAAGTCTCTGTTCTAAAAATGGCCATTTAGACAGGAACATTCCAGGATTGATTTTAGGATCATGCATTGGTTATATTCTTCATTTGCCAGTGGAAACTTGGTCATAGTCCATCAGCTTGGTGTTGTGTTTTGGAACTTGGAATTTCTCATCAGTGGGAGTTATTACCATATATTTCTCTGGGAAACAAATTGTATATTTGTTGGTAGTTTTCACCAAAGCAATCTCACTCACAGTGCTGCTCTGAATCAATAAATAGGTCCTTTGACAAATGTCTCTAGATTGAGGCTGACTTGTGAAAGAGGGTTGGATTCACAAAAAGAAAAGGTAGGGAATGAATATCAGCCAAAGCATCACAAATATTACTTTTGTTTTAAAGTTTAAGATTATAAATAATCTCAGGAGGGTCAGAGGTTTTTTAAAATGCAACTGGAGAGCTCCTGTTGAACCCAGTTTCCCATGGAGGGGCTGGTTTTCTGAATGGTGGTATGGAGCAACATGATCAAATTAACAGTAACAATGGGGACTGCAGGTAGTTAGAGTCAGCTCATACAGGTGAGTAAAGATCTAATCAAGTGCTATGTCAGCAAGGCAGAGTTAAAGAGCATTTGAGAAGAACCACCAATGCCAAGGTTTCCTTGCATGAAATATAGCACAAGTTCAGGCTGCTAAACTCTATGTACCTCTGACCTTTGGCTCTTTTATGTCTCTATTTTTCTGGCCTGAGAGACCACATGCCAGTGTGCAACCCAGAATCCCTCACCCTTGTGATTTATAGCTTACAGCTGCTTTACTGTCTCAGACATGGCAGCTGCTTTTCAGATGTCTTCAAACCAAAAGGAGAGCGTTAGTGTGAACTTGAGTGGCCGCAGAAGGGAAGAAAAGTTGATGAAAAAATCATCTGAATTCAGCCCCAAAGCTTTCCATTGATCTTTGCCTTCAGGGCCAAGCAAAATGTTGGTTTATTTTATAAGCTAATTAGGTGTGTGAAAGGCTACTTGGCATTTGCTATTGACTGAACCCAACAAAAGTGATCACCAGGCTGGGTAATCAATAGGGGATCGATTACAAGCATGTGATTGGATTAGCCATTTGATCAATGCTGTGTGCTAATATATTAACAAGCAAATTATGGAGCAGCCCTTAAGAGCAAAATGCTGACTCTGATTACATTACAAACCAGTGAGATCTAATGATCCACAAAGTGCAAGGGGTTAGTTATACAAATCAAGACCTGAAAGAATTTTTTTCCTTGAAGATTTCTCCCCAGCCAAAGAAAATACTTTCTTAAGTAAGATTCAAATTAAATTACAATTAGTAAACAGTTGCTCTGGGACCCCTAATTTCCAAGCCAACCTCACTCATGAGGAAGAAGGCTTAGACACTTCAGATGAAATAGCTTGGAAACGTTTAAAAAAAACCCAGATAACACCAGAAAGGAGAAACACATAAAATCTCAGAATACTCACTGATACCTCTCAAAGTGGGGTCAGTTGAAGAGCATATTGGATATATAGAGACATGACATGATAGAATCTAAGGTTTCTTGATCTTTATTAAAACCATGTATATTTCAAACTCCCATTTTAAGGTAACCTATTATCTACTACTTCAGTTTCAAAATGAGTAATGATTAGAAGTGTGTGTGTGTGTGTGTGTGTGTGTGTGTGTGTGTTGTACACTCATAGTGAAGAACTGTGGCTATTAACACCATGTCCTCGCTCCTTTTTAGAACAAGAGAAAAGACAAAATTTCAAACGGCATGAAAAAAATGTCTTCTACTTTCAACAACAAGCAGTAGTGCTGGATGATTCCACGAATATCCTACAAGAGTAAAAAGCCACGAAACAGAGCTGCTCTTCCACTCTGCTTTCGTCGCGATTAGGCGAGCCATTTGTTCAATTGATTGTGCTTTTCGGGATTCCCTAAGTGGAGACCGAGCAAGCCTTTGCTCACCTTCCCTCTTAATCCTTTTCCTTTTACGAAGCCTTTTTTTTCCCTTTGCCTCAGGGAAGCTGAACCCATTAGTCTGAATTCTCCAGTGTTATTTGCAGACTGGAAAGGTCTCCCCGGGCCCAGAGGCAGTGTGGCAGCCAGAGCAGCCCTGAGGCCAGGCAGGGCGGGCTCCTGGAGTGTGGATCCTGCTAGCTGCCTGACAGGCAGCAGCCTCACCAGGCCCAGGCAGGCTGCAGCTGACAAAACAGCCTGCCAGGCCTGGCCCGGAGCTGGAGCGCAGGGTGGAGGGAGGAGGCTGTCAGTCAGTATCATAGAAGTGCAGGCAGGAAATATAATATCTCATGGAGCTTTGTCAGTTCAGAGACTTCATGGTGAACTAAGGTTAGGTTTGCCTGAGGCTAAAACACCTACTATCACAGGCTTGTGCGTTTGGGCTCTAGTGGCTGCGGGCAGATTCCTCCCCCTTGGCATTCGTTTGGTGGGTTTCAATTTTTGTATCTTCATACATTCGTTTCTGTACCTAAGTAACTAATTCAGTGCCACCAAAAGTACCTAGTGACCATTTTATGAGAACTCTTTCTGTTTGAATTAAAACTGATGGGATGCAATGATCGCAGATGTCCATTCTCTCAGAGGCATTTCTTCATAGTGTTGCCTTGTATGAAAATCCCTAAGCTATATTTTAAAATATTTTTTAAAAAATGTGTACCCAATCAAACCATCATGTGCTGGAAAAAAGCAATATACAGTTAAATAAGCAAGCAGTGTAACTCTCTTTAAACATGGCAGTATGTGAAACTATGAACTATTACATTTATTGTTGATAGACTCACCCCCACACAAAGTGAGGTTTCATAGATAAATGACAAGTCTTTGGGATTTGATGTAGCCTGACCAACAATGACATAGGGTATAATGATATTGTAAACTATGCCACAAAATTACTTCTTTCAGTCATCAGTGATTACATTCAGTGTGAACAGTAACATACTTTGAACCAGCAGTGAAATCCCTTCTAATTGATTTCCATGTTCATCAAAAAGTTTCAACTGTACAGTTAAAAAATATCTTGCATCTTGTAAATGTGAGACAGGTGTCTATGATGCTATAAATCCCCCATTGGAATGTTGCTGATTAATGCCTCTGGCAGGATCTTACACTTCTCTTCCCCTTGTAGTGTTACTAATTTCAAGCTTGAAGTGATAACATCATAAATATTTCTCCATGAAGAACCAGCTGTATGGTTCTAGAAGACAAAGATTATAATTATTAAGATAGAAACCATTTGAGGGCGAGCTTCTTGCTTAGCTTTCATTGTGTCTGATTCTGTAAAATGTTGATTTGCAGCAAGAACTGAGTAAGGAGAGTAAATGATAATGGGCAAAAGGGAAATTTATCTACATTCGCCATTTCATTTGGGAATCTGTGACTACTTAACTTGAGAAAGAAAAGAAAATCTTAGGCAACCTGACAAGCATGGATCATTAGAATTTATTACATCCTGATCATCATATAACATATGTAGAGCTTTCTAATTTATAGTTTTTTAGATTTGATTTCTGAATTGTCTCAGTTTACCTACCACCATGTTAGGTTCAATGATGGTTAATATTGAAGGATTCATGTGATGTTTTTCATCAGTTTGGGATCATTATGTTTTAGACTGTTTCATCTGAATTTATCAGAACCTTATGAAACTTCGTGTTGCCTTGTCCACATGAATGTAAAGCATGCCCTTCTGCCTCCATTTATCCTTAGCCAGAAGTGGTTTTATTCTTGAAAGCTACAGTGGGCTGGACTATGCCTGGTTGCTGTAGGTAATGCACGTCTTATCCTGTGAGGGCCATGATTAATCAACATGGAACAGCAGGGATGGATGGGTAGCTGAAGCATGTATGAGGGATGCGGCTTAGAAGAAGGGAAATAGTCCTGATTTAAAAAAAAATCCTTTACAAATACTACTTAGAGCTCTTCATCCACTGGGTTGGCTAATACTTAAAAAAAAAAAAAGAAAAAACCATTAAGCAGCACGTGCAGGAGGCACTGCGGAGAGGGTGGAGCCCCTGACCGCCTCTGGTGGGGTTGTCACATGGTTCGGCCATTGCAAAAAACAGTAGAGCGAGTTCTCAAAAATTAAAGAGGGTTACCACACGATCTAGCGATTTCACTTTGGGGTTTACGGTGAAAACAATTGAAAGCTGAGGCTTGAACAGGTATTTGTATACTCATGATTGTAACAGTATTATTCACAACAGCAAAGGTCCAACTGTCATCAGGGGGTGAATAGATAAATAAAATTTTTATACACATACAAGAGAATACTGTTAAGCCTTAAAGGGCAGGAAATTCTGACATGGAAGAGCCCTGAGGATGTTACACCAAGTGAAATAAGGGTGACTCTTGAGGATAATATACCAATCACAAAAGATAAATGTTGTATGATTTACATAGAGAGATAGATGATGATGATAATCATGATGATAGATAGATAGATTTACAGAATTGGTAAATTTATAGAGACAGAAAAGAGAAAGGTGTTACCAAAGGGTGGGGGTAGAAGAAGGTAACTAGTTATTGTTTAAAGGCTACAGAATATCAGTCTGAAAAATGAAACCAGTTTTAGAGACGGATGGTGTGATACTGCTTGAGCAATCACCTGCATGTTGCTGAATGGCCCTTACAATGGTTAAAATAGTACATTTCATGCTATTTGTATTTTACTCTGATTGAAAATGTTAGGGGGCACCTCACAGAAATGTATGTGACTTCTGTGCATCTCCCTACCTTTTGAGGAAAAGGGGAGAAACAGCCATCTGCCAAGGCTTATGTCATATTACCTGCTTCCTTTTCATGACAGCTTGAGCTAGAGGGGACTATTTTTCATTTCCCTGCTGCCCTGGTTGACCTGGGTGTGGCTTTTGAAGGGAAGACTGTAGAAGGCATTGAGCTATTCAGGCCTTCCCAGCCAGCTTCCCTAAGTTAGGTTTACAATTTGAACAGGTAAACATTGCCTACTAGAAACTTTCTGTACTTGACTTTTTAATTTTCATTCAGTAAAAATTTAGTGAGTAGATATGTCAGGCTGTGTTATAGGTCTCATATTACTCAAAACCAATTCATAACCAGTCAGTAGCAGTATCTGGTCATTCCATCCATGTCCAGTGACTACTTACATAGATTACTACACCAGTTATTGTCTGTCCCAGGGATTATAGATGTAACCTCAACAAACCCATGACAGGTCATTAGTCAATTTGTCTTATGTTTTTTAAGTTTTAAAATCTTATTTACATTTCTTTCCTTGGCCTTGTAGGAGAGCCAGTTTTATTAGCTTATATGTATTATGGAATGATAGTGATATATACCACTTCAATCTGTATCCCACCTGCAGTTTATATGGTGGGTTTCCCTACTGTCCTAAAATGACCATCCTATGCTCTCCTATGTTGAGATATGTTTCTCCTGTTCAGATACTTCATGGCAGAAACTTTATACCTTATCTTTATGCACTGGAGTTAACTTTTATCCCTGTTTTTAAATTCTAAACTATTTGATACCTCCAAGGACAATTATATGCTATGTATCTAAAAATTATGAAGCATAATAATAAAATTATGTCTGGGAGTTAATTATCCAACCTAAGGAATACAACAAAATCAATATTATGGACACTTTTTTTATTTCTTCTGGATCTCATAATTCATCTAAACTTTCACATAAGTTTTAAACCAGTCTCTACCCTCTTCTTTTTCTACTATGCATACATCCCCATGATGGCCAATTTTATGTGTCAATGAGACTACAGAATGCTCATATAACTGATAAAGTATTACTTCTTGGTGTGTCTGTGGGGGTATTTTGATAAGAGATTAACATTTCAGTTGGTAGACTGAATACAGTTTCCTGCTATCAAAGTGGGTGGGCACCATGCAATCCACTGAAGGCCTAAATAGAACAAAAGTGCAGAAGTGAAGTTGCTCCCTCTGCCTGACCTGAGTCATGTGTCGTCTACCCTGGAACACTGGCACTCTTAGTTTTCAGGTGTTCACACCCAAACTGGGACTCACACCATTAGCTCCTCTGTTCCCGGTCCTACAGACTCAGATCAAATTACACCGCCTGCTTTCCTGTTTCTCCAGCATGCAGACTGTGTGTCCACTGGGCTCCCTAATTGTGTGAACTAATTTATATCCCATTATTATATATGAGAAATAGGATATTGTACAGTAGCATAAATAATATAACTATATTAATATTTATATATTCGACCTCATATATCCTTATACTTCCTACCAGTTCTATTTCTTGGGGAAGCCTTGACTAAGAGGGGTACAGTACAAAACAATACCGTACAACAAGATAATACAATGCAACATGACAAAATACCTAAGCAATATATTTTCACTTTGCTTGAACATTTAAAATGATGCTGTGTTGCATATATTGTCAGCAACTTGCTGCTTTCAATCATCAATGACTGTAGTCCATTCATTTTTCCACTGGGTATTCCACTGTGTGAATGTCTCACAGTGTGTTTACCCATTCTGCTGATGGACATTGGGATTATTTGCAGTGATGGTTTGTTCTGTTGGCTTTATGAACATTGGTGTTGTGAACACTGGTCTATGTGCCATCTGTGTGCAAAGCTTTTTCTAAGGTGCAGCTTAGCAAAAAGATGCTGGATTATAAACTGTAATATATTTTCTCTTTTAAAGGTAGAAGTAACTGGAAAGTAACTTTTCATCCTCATCCCACATGCACTGCTTCTAAGTTTTCATAGTTTTACATTTCCATTTAATTTGCTTTTGTAAAGTAACACCAAAAATTTACCAAAACATGTTTTTCCATCCTAGTTTTTAAATATTTCTCTCATAAAATATCTGTCCAAATTATATTTTTCCAGTTTGTCTTCAAGTCCGACTGAAGGTAAGTCTCACCCTCTACTTTCAACTCCCCACTATCTCAAAGCTTGTGAACCAAATATTCTTGGTTTACTCAGGAATTAAGTAAATCAGACTCTGAGTACTAATTTAGTTCTTATGCTAATGATAATGAATTCACAGAGAATGAAATACTGTAGAAATACACAAGAATATATAATGTAATCTGCAAGTATTTTATCCAAGCATTTGAAGCATTAGAATTTCAGTCAGGTTTTCCATTCATTTAATCAGATATATTTATTAATTGCTCACTCTGGGCTGAGTACCAAGCTAATTACTAAAGACACAGCAATGAACAAAGCAGACATGACCTGGGCAACAGCAATGTTGTAATTAGCATCATAAGGAAGAAAACGGCAATGTGCTATGGGATAGTATAATGAGGCCCAACCAAGCTATAGGTGTAGGGGTAAAGGAAGCCTCTCCAGGAGAAAGCATACTCAGAGGAGATCTTTACAGTGTGGAACAGCCGTGTAAGTTAGAGAGGTCCAGGGTACAGGTAGCTAGGAGTTCATTCCAAGATGAGGGAATCACTCAAACTCCCAGAGGACAGGAGGACTGTGAAAGTAGCCTGAAGGTAGCCTGAAGAGGTAAGGCAAAGAGGTCGGATCATGTGGGATTGCAAGAACCGCTCAATATTTTGAAGAATTTCTTAAGGGTGCTGGACTGAGAGGTGACAATGTTAATGTCTGAACCTGGTTGTGTAGGGAACTGTATGAAAAAGTACTAAAAACATGCACTTGTAGAATGGAGACCTAAAGAATCTTATTATGTGAGTCAGAGTAGATCTCAGGCTGGGATGATGGATGGGAGAGGGGTAGAAACTTTGGACATATTTGAGAGATTATTAGACACTGGCCTTTGTGATTAACTGTGTGTGAAAACAAAATGAATACAAGGAAAGAGTAAGGAAGCTTCCAGGTTTCTGTGTTGCTAATGTATTTACTGTCCTATCATTGAGGGTAAAGTAGCACTTTGGGGTGTTACTTCTGGTACGAGTAGAAAAGAAAGAGTAGCCAATAGCAGTGAGAAAAGACTGTGCACAGAGGAAATTGTTACGTGTCAAATGGAAATCATAGTAAAAGTCACTGTCTGACTTTGTATTCTTCACATGTTTCTCGAGTTCCTTTCCTGGCCTGGCTTTTTTCCACTCATTTTGAAATTGTTACTGTCCTAATCTCTTCTTTCCATTAGGGCTTGCTTCCTACACAGCCTCAGCGAAGAGGATCTTCATCCTTTCATCAAAAAATCCTTTCTCTTTCTCTTGAGCATTCCTAGCCTTTGCTGCCCATTCTTGCTGACATTACTCATCTTTGCTCACCTTATTAATCCAACAAGATTGTAAGATCTTTGAGGCAAGAGTCAAGGTCCATAATCATTTTGCAGTCATAATCTCCTCCACTCCGTCTCACCTGTCTCCACTCTGCCACAGGGCTGGAGCACCTTGGCTCTGACTGCGGGGCTGAGAACATTGGTATTAACTTATGGGCCTATAATGTCATATTTTTAACTTTTATGGCCACTCACAAAGAAACAGGTGTTGTTTATAAAATTAATGATATTCACTCCAAGATTCATCTTTACAGTATTTATAAATAAAAGAACAGTTAAGTGTCTGGACAACAAAGCATCAAACGTGGAAGTCACTGGTGTGTGTTTTGGGGTTTTTGTTTCTTTTTGCTCAGGATCAACATGTAGCAGAACTTCACATCTCCTGGATTTGGGAAAAAAATTATGAAAAGATTTGAACACTTTGCATTTCTTTGGATCCTGCTTGGTTTTTATTTTAGTTTTAGAAATTTAGCTTTTAATAAATACGTACAGTACATAGCCTGTACATTGTAGGAAGTTGGTAAGATGTGATTTTCAGCACATCTTATTCCTTTTTTCACCTACTTGCCTTCCCCTCCCTCTCCTCTCCAAAACAATTTATATAAGCCACACATTTGTAAAAATATTATTTTGGAAATGTGAGTCATAGGGTTATATCTCAATATTCCTGGTTAATAATTTTTAAAATTAAAATGAAATCACACACGCTCACATTTTGTACAAAGGTAAAAGTCAAATAAGTTGAAATAGTAATTTTAATAAAATTTTAATTAAATTACACTCAGCAGTTTCATCTATAATTTGAAGGAGTATTAGCAGTTCAAGTTTCAAATCTAGCTGATGTTCTTTTTGCCCCTCATGTAGACAGTGTGCTTACAATTTTATGGTGTGTGTTTGTCTTCAACATAAACTTAATGATATTAAATCATCTTTAGTTTACTACACAGACTCTTAATTGTGAAATTCTTTGAATTGTTTAAAAATATCAATGCTTCATAATCATGTGGTGTTTGTTTTAAATGTTGCAACCTGGTAAGGAAAAAGCCGTATTTGCATCAGCTGTCTGTTTTATACAAGGGCAACAAACATGGAAAGTGTGTCGTCTGCAGTCATCTCTTCCAACGTGGAGGACAGCGGGATCTTCCCTCTCAGGTCCTCCGTGCTTTGCCAGCTGCGTTCACTTCTCCGTCCCTTATTTGTGTTGGACTCATGTATACACAATCAGGCAGAAACCCGAGATGCTTCCAAATCTTAAAAATATTCTACGTTTCCATCTAAGCCCAGACTGAACTGAATAAAATAAATGTGAATATATTTACTTTGGTGTTTTTTTGGAACAATGAAAATTTGAAGATAAACACACAAAAATTCCAGTAGGATTTTTTGGTTTGAAAACCAGGAAGGACACCTAACTTAGGAGAAATTCCAAAATTGTTCTCAGTATTCAGAAAAACCAAGAAGGACACTTAACTTAAAGAGGAGAAATTCCAAAATTATTCTCCGTATTCAGAAAGCGAATACTGCTTGTGTTAAATTCAACTAAGTAATTTCTAATGCTACCCATATTTGTATATTGTTGGTAATTACAGATTCTTCATTTTGTGAAAATTATTATATTAGAAATATAGAATTATAATCTGCATTAAAAAGTGATAAGAAATCAATGCCCCAAGAAACCTTACATTCCTGCATTTTAATTAATTAGAATTAAGTAGGGAGAGCTATATCCTTCTTTTATACCTTTCATGGAGCATTGAGCTTCCCTGACAGTGTACTGGGGAAAAGCACATGTAGTTAATATTTAAGATGTGAACTATCTATAAAACACATGTCATGCTAGAGTTATGAAATTTACTATTTTAAATATTATTGATTTTTTGCTTAATATTTCCGTGATTAGAAGGAAGAAGCAAGTTTTACACATGTATTTGTACATGCATTCAGTAATGATAGTGCAAAACAGGCCCTTGGGTCCTCTATCAAACAACCTAAAGAAGCAGCTTCTTTAGCAAAGTGAGAGCTGCCTAGCACCTGTGCCTTACTGCGGTCTCCATGCTGGCGTGAGCTCTGACCGTGACATTCCAAGCTTGCAATAGCCAAGAAGCAGCAGCAAAGAAAAATGGACCAGCACAGACAGCAAAGACCCAATGGCATTCGTGAATGATGCTGTGCTTTCTGGTTGGATTTGATTCTCACGTTAAAAGTGCTGTTCGTAAAATCTCATCACCAGTGGTTTCACCCAAAAGGAATAATACAAAACCACAAGGAAATCTTGTAAACATAAAATATATATTAACTCTTGGAAACAAAAAAAAAAATGAGAGCTAAGAAGATTCACAATCATCAATAGGTAAAAACTATTAATGACAGTGAAGACATATTTTTTACCCAAATGCATCCACAAATGGAATTACGTGAATAAAATTTCAATAGTTTAGATTAATATATATTGCAGCTAATAAGAAAAGTTGATTGTGTACCAATAGCCCATTGTTTCTTTGATTTAGCTTTTATTTATCTTCTTTGCATATAAAAAATACATATATTTAACATTTATACAATGCCATCAATAAAATACCAGTTTTATCTTCCCTCCTGGATATGAATACTCCTTCACTCGTTTAAGGATATGAATTATACAAGCCACGACACTTCCTTCTCTGTTACATAGGATGCTGGCTTGGCCTTTGTGTTTGTAATCTGTATGCTGGATAAATTGGTGTGTTTCCATCTCTTGAAGAGGCTACATATTTCATACCTATGTGGCAGTTGTAGGTACATATGTCTGCTGTAGATACAACTCACATTCACTGCAAGTAATTACACAGAAAGGGCTACAGTGAGCAAAGTGGGTTGATAAAAATGGTAATGCAGGCGCTATATTTATTCATTTGCAATGATTTCCACATCAACTTCACTCAGTTTATAAATCTAAACATTAGTTCTCTTGCTGTCAGCACTTCAGACTCCACCTGGGATCAGTCGGCCAAGCTGTGCCTTCTGCCTCTTAGAATCATCATGCAAAATAAAGATTCTGCGTTTGGAATGTGGCTGACAGGTTGGTTGATAATGCACCAGACAAAAAGGAATGCACTTTTTCTCTTCAGCTGTATAAGCTCTTCTGTTTCACAGGCTTATTTTTTTAGTAAGGAAAGCAGATGTGGCTCAAGGAGCAGAGACAAGGAAGTAGAAGGTGGGGGAAGAGGTGTAATTTCATAAGCATATTTCAAATTTCAACAAAGATTTTACAGCCTTTCTTACAAAATACTAAGTTTTGCTGAAGATCAGTAACTAGTTAGCTCTGATATTTTTATTCTTGAAAGGAAAAACAACAGCTTGATTTTGCTTATTTTGATTATTTAGATGAGGGGTGTGACATCAAATAAATTAGATTATTTGCTAAATAATCATTTTGGCCCATTTTATAATTATTTTCATTTAACCAGTTCATTTTTTTTAATATTCAAAGATTGTTTTTCTGTAGCATTGGCTTTGGTGAAGTTTATGAAGCTGTTTATTTTAAATATGATAGTTATGTGTTACCCATCTCTGGGGTCCAGATTATTAAATTAATGAGATTCTTTTCTGCTTGAACTTTGACCACCATTCAGGCATACATTTCTTTTCTATTGAAACTTTACATTTCACAAAAATATTACCATTAAAACATGGTATTTATCTTTTACTAATCATCCCTAATGTTTTGAAAAAGAAAAGGAACTTCAGAAGTTAAAAAAAAATCAGAATTAAGTTGCTAGCTGCAAGTATGTCAAAGAGTCAGATTTTATTACACAAAAATCCACCTGCTGTGGATTTATTAGATATCTGTTTTAGAGATACAGCAAATCAGTAAGTTGATTACATACATACAAAACAACTACAAACTCAACATGCTGAATTTGTTTGTATTTTTTGACATGAGTTTAGCAAACCTGTGTATGGAAGTGGTTTGGTGGAGGAACTACCCCTTTCATATATTAAAATTGACGTTTAAATCAGTCTCCGTCCGCTCTTTCTCCATCTCTTCTCTCAAATACAAGTTAATCTGTTTATTTAGATTAAACAGCAGGTCAAATAAATTATGGAACAAGAGTCTGGGCAGGTGAGGAGAGTTGAAAGTTACTCTTTGGTAGATGATGGGAAAAGAGATAAATATAAATGACATTTCTTTGTACTTCCATTTCCTTTGGTGTTCTGCTTACTAAATCAAAATTAAAAACATGGGGTATTTCATATTATATTTAACTTATTACATTTATTTTAAAATTGTTATTTACTTATGCAACTTTACTGTATAATTGAGAATATTTGAAGAAAATTTTATTAAAATTTGAAAAAATGTTCCCTCACCCAAGAAAGATATCTTCATTTTAAAACAGAATGAAATACTTATCTATTAATGTGTCTTATAGGGCTTATTGCTTTTGTACTGATGATTTGGAAACCAGTTTATTAAACTGTTATTCTGGGCTATGTTCTCAGCTTCTAATAAATCAAATTCAAAGAATATAAGACAAAGATAATGCATTGATAACTAAATCAATGAGCTATGTGCTGAAGGGTTCATCGGCTCTCTCCGCTCATGGATTACCCATCCCCCTGGTTTCTCATGCACTCAAGTTCTTATGATAGCACCCTGAACAGATAATTTTTCACTCTTTGCTCTCTTTTCTTTTGAACAGCCAAAATCAAGGACATTTGTGGTTGGACCTAGCAGATGCAAACTAACAAAATCCATAAGCTGATACTTTTGGAATCTTGGAATTAATGAAAATGAAACAACAAAGAAATCCTGATTACCTTAGTGAAAAAAAAAAAGTGTTAGTGATGGGTGGGATGGGCCTACACAAAATGAGTGATAAATATGTGTTGAATGAGTGGAAAAATAAATACTTAAGTATCAATAATGTCACTTCTAGGAATGGCCCTTTCTGATCAATGTATATTTCACCCTCAAAAAGGTTGACTAAATATCTATTTTATGCAAAAGTTTAACGTATATTGTAGGGGATGCAACAATGGACAATGTGTAATTAACATATATTAATAAAAGATATGCAATTTGCATAATTACAATCTTAAAGTAGAATAAAAATGTAATAGAACAGATCCACATAAAGAAAGTGTGAATGTAATTATTACTTATCCCTTGTTTTGGCTAATGAATACCTCCTAAAGAAGAACTGATATAACCACTTGATAAAAGCTAACGCTTACTTGCTATGATTGTGAATTACTTTCTAGACACCAGGCACTTTCCTTCTTGTGGTTCATATAACAATCCAGAGAGGAAAGCATTTTCATTCTCATTTTATAGAGCAGTAGGCTAGGCTCAGAGCAGTTAAGCAAGTAATTCTCAGTTGGGCAGTAGATCAGCTCTAGACCGAGTGTTCCACGCTTATCGGTATCTCCACCGCTTCTCACTGCTGCAGGAACTGAGCCTACTGAGGCCCTGCCTCTGCTTTTTCTCTTTCCACAGCCACAGGCCTCTTCACAGGCTCATCAGCCCCAACCAATACCACCCAATTCCACCCTCTAGAAAGGGGACATTTAGGAAATTCTAACTCGCCACCATGACCCTCAACTTCGAGTTACTTCCTGTGTTTGGGTGGGAGACGCAGGAAGGAGAGGCCTGGCCCCTCTAAATGCTCTCTCCACTTTGTAATTTTCACCTTCATGCTCTCAGTGCCCTTGTTTCTGTCTAAGGTGTCTAGTAATCTAGTCCTTAGGACTTAGGCCCTGGCTTGGCCTGGCCACCCCTTTCTCACACACGGAGTTCTCTCCCTGAGCAACGAGGAGTCTGAGGCACTGCTGCCTGATGGCATTTCACTGCCTTCGTGAACAAGAGGCCTCTGATGACAGCCTCCTGCTCACCTCTCTGGCCTCCCCCTCCTCCGCTCACACCTCAGGCACGTTGAGCTCCCTGCAAATCTCTGAATTTGGGCTATGTTTCCCGGAAAGATTTGCCATAAACGGGGTTCCCTCCGAGTACTTTTTTCTTATTCCTCCCTCCTGTTCTGGGTTTGCTCCTATATAAGGCCAGTGTGTGTCACCTTTTCCTGGAAGTTGCTCTGTATGTCGGAAAGCACTTTGGTTCCCTTCTCAATCTCCTTACTACACTAAGAGGCACTTGGCTCCAAAATCGCTGGGTCTCCAGCAACTGAACTAGAGCCTCGCATAGCACAGCACTTAACAAATGTTTTTCTTCCACTGATGCACAGATACTTGCAACACAATATATGAGAACCATAAAAATCAAACAAGCAGTACCTGGAGGATCCTGATCTTCAGTTTTGTATTCCTTGATAGAGTAATTTCCCCCTTGAAGTAGTATTTTAATATATTACTGACTCTCACGAATCTTTTAGGCAGCCATGACAATTTTAGTTGTGGTACCTGAGAATTCAAAATCCCTCTTAACTGGAAGAATTCCAGGACTTGTAGGATACATGAGTGCAATTCGCAGATGGGGAAACTGGAACCTAGGCAAGTTCCAGATGTTTTTATGAGGAGCCTCAGATAATGCTTCTGCTGAGTCAGAATGTCAGCATTTGCTAATTAAAATGATTCTCTGTCTATGAGTCTTATGAATGACAAAATTTAAGTAAATGCACCTCTTGAGGAAGAGGAATCTGTTTTATACATAATAGAAGTAATAAAAGCCATTAAATTACATTATTATATAATCTGGAAGATGGCCAATTTATAGGTGCTACTGTGGAAGGTTACCCACCACTCTCAGTGGGTACAGACTGGGTGTTGGTTTGCTATGTCATAGAGCACTGCTGTCTGAGAAGGGAAAGGAGCTGTGTCTAGAGTACCAACACCCCAGAAGAGGTAGGGAGTATCTCGGATGGAGTGGAATCAGTACAGGAGGCTCAGAACACTGCATCCAAAATATGAGAGAAGTTTTCTTGGTCACATTCTTAAAGATTAAGAACTAGCTATCTGTTTTTTGTACTTGGTGGAAATCTATTCTGGAGTTGCTGTTCTTTAGACATAATTATCTCTCTATTAGCAAAAAAAAAAGATTTCTTTGTAACACGCTGAAGGTATGTTTTTTGAGGCTAAATTTGTACACATAGAATGCTTTTTAAAGTAAACTATTCTTGGCTCATTATTGGAAGAAATTTGTGCTACAAATTGGCTAACACTAACATTTATCCCACATTCATTCATTTAACAAGATTTTACACTAAAGACATTAGAATTCTGTAGTGAGCAGATACCAAGGTGCACTCACTGCTTCCAAAGGCTGGTACAGTCATGCTAAGGGGCAGTAAAGAGGATTGGCTACTATTAAGCAGGATTCTTTTGATCCAATTTTCTTTCTGGGTTTATTAGGCAAAAATATCCCTTCAAGGACAATAAAAGGAACAAAATCCTTTCATTCACCTAGCTTTTTAATTTTTCTTCTTAAATAAAATGATAGCTCTCAGCTGGAATCTACATCTCCCTAACCGTTGATGAGGTGACATTAATAAATTGCTACCCTGCAGCAAAACTTGGGCATATGTAAGTACTTTCACTATGTTTGTATTCCCAGTGAGACCCCTGGGCTTGCATGAATTCACGAACAGAACAGGAGACATTTCATTCTTGAATGAACTCAGGAGAGGTAAATTAGCCTCCACATTTTACACATTTGAATTAATCTTTAGTCTTCTGTAAACTACGAAGGGAAATATATTTCATCCCATGCAAATACATATTCAACCTTTTTTATTTAATTGAGTTCATGAGTCAGCCTCATATTCTGTTTTTGTTTACTTATTTAGTAGTTTTGTGGAAATTTCTCCATTTTTCTAACCACTTTAAAATCCTTGTTCAGAACAAGATCAACATCTGAGACTAGAATTTAAACCCCAGAAAAGGTAGTGAGTAAAGAATCTTTAATTTATGAAACTGAACAAGTTGACTTATCCAAACATCTCTAGGGCTTTAATGGGGGATATCTATAATTCTCTGAATTGTATTCCTTTCACAGTGATATTTTGTAATTCCATTCTATTACCCTTGCTTAACATTAATGAGATAAAAAGATCACATTATGGCGATTGATGTTCTTCAAATTGAATGCACGTTTCCATGTACAAAGCTGTCAGCTAATTTAAAAAACATAGCATGTAACATAGAATCATGACCATGGTCATCACTCAGCTGGGACCAGATAGCATTTTTTATCTATTCATTGGATTTAACAAGGCGTGAGATGGAAGCAGAATACAAAGTGTGGGTAGATTATCCTGTATCCCTCCTTTTGGCCAATTCTTGACAATCTCAGCAAGGAAACTGAGGCTTCATGTTTCCATGGAAATAAACCTCAAGGTCAAAGGGGCATATGGGAGGTCAGACAAGGACAAAGGAACATCTGAGGGGCCATCTGGATGAGTGACCTGACATAATTAGTCATTAATCCCACTCTGGGGAACAATAGTGCTGGCAGAGAGTGTGTCTGGGCTTTGATCGTGGTCTGGGTGATCTCATGGGGAAGAGGGAAAAAAGCCCCACTCGGTAACTAAGCAGATTACCCCGGCATGCTGTTCACTAAAGGCAGGGTGGCCGAGGAGGCCAGTGGGATATGCATTTTACATATTAGACTACATTTCCCTTTACTTACCACAGGCCCCTCTAGGGCCATGTGGCTTTCGGATTAGCTTCTGGGTAGCATTTTTTACAGTTTACAATGGAAAGAGAGCAAGAGTCCCAAAATACATTGCTTAAAATTCTCAGGCAACAGATGGGAAGATTGCTGAAGAGCCAACAGCATTAGGCAGCTTGGTTTACAGGTGTCAATATTTACTAAGCAAAGTTTGCCTTTTGGGACAAAGCAGAGAGAATAGTCAATCAGTAAAACAATAGCAATCAGCCTGTTGTATGTTTTTAGCAGAACGGTTAGAATTATAAGTTGTCTCAAATGGTAAGAAGTACTCATCAGCATCTGTCTTTCTCTTGGCTCTTCTTTTTCATGTTTGTTAGTTTTAGCTGACTTTCATCAGCTGCCCTTCATATATAGCTAGAATCTTCCTGTTTGAAGGGCTGGTGATATTTGGGGATTGATCATGTGCAATTTTGTAAGATGTGAACATGATAGCAGTCTTTATAAATGCATGTATTTGGCAACTGATGAAACCACCCTCTGCTCCCCAGAGATGGCTGATCATACTTGCTGTGTAAAGAATGGTGGCCAGATGAAGTAGTAAATATATTGGTCCAAAGTCTCTTTATTATAACAGCTTTTGAATAATGAAATTTAAAAGTCATCTTGAGCTTTTAAAATTTAAAGCCCAAATCTGATTATTGACTTGGTTCTTATGGCAAACTATACATGAAGTCCTAGAAAGAGCACTCAACCAAGTCAGGAGATAAGACATGTTCTTGTCCTAATTCTGCAACTAATTTTCAGGGTGATCATCTTGTATTTATTTAAAAAATTGTATTTATAAAATGTTTATATTTATTTATAAAATACCAGAAGTTGCCAATATTTATTTATAAGTGAACTATATCAAGGATAAAATATGCTTCGTTTAGCTATGCTGATTATAATAGATGTAGTGGAAGAGTGATCATGTCTATTTTTGATGTGGGAAGAGAAATGGCAGCGTGAGTACTAAACAAGTATCTCTCTAAAGTTGATTATGTTATATACTCTTGTAGTCTTAATTTTTAAAAAACTTAGGTGACGGCTCATTTATATTAATGGTTTTAAAACTCTTTAAACTGTGCCACAAATTATTTTCATTTTAATTATTAAAAGTAGCAATAACAATAGCATCAGCATAGGACTCCTACCCTACATGTGGTCAGGAATTTATAGAACATGCTTGCAAAAATCAAATTAGTTTACACTTAAATATTTAGTCAATATTTAAATATAGCTTATCACACAGGATGTGAGTGTCTAAGTTATAGTAAGCACTAACAAAATTAAGATGCCAAGTCAGTGATGAATGTAACCAATGAATATAAAATAGCACTACAGACAATTGCTACTTAGTCCTTTTGATTTTCTCCTTTGGAAGATGAATTCTGAAAGCCCATCTCCAGAATTTTATAGAGTCAGGTTGATATTGAGTTGACTAATGATCTTAAGTGGCAGTGCAGAGGGCTAGAGAGGGACAATATGAGAACATGCCCACATAAGTTTTAAATTATAAGAAGTATAGAATATACAACTTACTAGACAGCTTCCAAGTTCCCTTTCACTGAGGATAAAACTGAAACTGGCTGTGCAGGAGTTTGTTCCTCCCCTTGTTCCTTCAGTCTATTATATCAGGGGTCTGCTTCTCCGCTGTGACATGTTAATTCACATGAGTGAGTTTTCTCAAGCATTCTCACAGATGCGTAAGATTTCTGATTTCCCCTCCTGTGATAAAAAGTACCTACAATCAGCATGAAATATAATTTGAGTTATCATAATAACTAGAGTTATTTAAGGTAATACTCTGACATCTTTATTTATAAAATATCTACATGTTAGAATTTTACAAAGGGAGTTTCGAGTATTGTGGAAATTTTTATACTCGGTCTTCACTAAAAGCTTGTTTATTTTCATGAGCTCCCCCAATTGTAGTCATATTTAAGAACAAGAGTTTAATAAATGCTGAGCTTTACTTGTTTGCCTAACTTCTTGATGTGCAGCTGCTTCAGCTCATCGCTAGAGAAGTTTGTGAGAAGCAACAACATGCCAACACCATTAAGAACCAGGTGTGCCACTAATAGCAACCCTTCTCTTTATAATAAAACTATTTTGGGCATAAATAGATGTCAAATTGATTTATCTGTGGGAAGATAGTTACTGTAGTATCTCACTCAACCATTTTGCTCTTAATCCAGGAAAACAGTGGAAGAAGCACAGGAGCCTTGCTTTCCCAGAGATATGACCAGAGACAGTCTCTACTGAGAGTAGGGTCAGTGAATGGAATGGTAACTATCTTCAAATGGAATTTAACCTTGAATTTGGGACAAGGTCAGGAATCTGAAAGCACCCACCTATAGAACACTAGAAACCCTCTCTATGAACTGGAAATGCGAGTAAGATCTAAATGAGCTAATGAATCTGTATAAGAGGAAGCAAAGTCCTTAACAAGGGACAAGTTATTTTTGAGTAAGACGGAACAAGTTCACAAGAGTTGCTCATACAAACCACAGCTCATTCTTCCAGCTTCACTTGTTGAATAGTTTCCTTTTTCCATTGGTTACATTGGTGTTCCTATCAAAAACCAATCAAAAATCAACTGATAATATTGTTTTATAGAGGATCCATTCTGGCTGATTTGAGGCAGTAGTGCTGGTGGGATAGGAAAGACGTGCACCGGAAAGTGAAGATGTTGATATAATTGGTAGTGGTTCTCTCCTTGTAACACTGTAAGTAGGAGTGTCATGTTCAGTAAGTTGAGGAGGTATATAAATACCAAAGCACAACCAAAGCTAGGGTCACAAAACAGGGAAATATACACCAAATAAAATAAAGAGATCTCCACAGTAGCAAAGGATTTTTTCTATCCTAATTGATCCTAAACTTTAAGGAAAAAAAATAGAAATATGTGAAAATAAGTCAACAAGATGCCTCCAAAAACTCTCAACTCCCCACAAACAGCTATCAAGGTAACTGAAGTGGAGGGAGTCACAAGAAAGGAGCTCAAAGGCAAATGGTTAAAATATTTAAAGACATCAAGTAAACAAGTCCTTAAGATGTTCATTGAGCTCTGAGAGGAAGTAAATGAACAGATAATGAATATAATTAATAAAATGTTGAACAAGCTGTAAAATGACACAAAAGCTGATTAACTTAACAAAATAATACAAAATATTAATGACCATTTTAATAAAGAATTAACTATCATGAAAGGAAACCCAAGTGGAAGTCCAGGATATAAAAACTTAATTGGAAGTATGAACAACGAGAATTATCTATGTGCAGAGACATTGCCAGAACTAGAAGACAAGGTGGTAGACCTCGTACTTAGTGATGCCCTAAAAATGACAAGACACCATGGAAACTGGTTCAACCATCTGCTAATGCATCAAGAAAATAAAATAACCTAATAATTATTGTAATTAAGAAATTACTATAAGAAGATATAAGAGCTATAAATCTTTATTCATATAAATCACAGCAGAAAAATTTCAATTAAGGGAAAGAATTCAACATCTAAATAAATGAGATGTATAGAACTCCAAATAGCCATGCCATCATAATCAAAATCCTAGAATTTTACCACAAAGAGAGAATACTAAAAGCTGTTACGGAAAAATATTAAGAAAATTATAAAGGCAAGGGTATAAGAATAATAGATTTCTCAACAGAAAATTTAAAAGAGCACTTGGAGCAGTTTTTTATATCCTAAAATAAAACAACTTCCAACCTTAATTAATTTATCCTGCAAAAAATAGCTTTCATATTGATGGAGAAAGCTGGGTGTGGTGGCACACACCTGTAATCCTAGCACTCAGGGGGCTGAGGCAAGAGGATCATTGTGAATTCAAGACCAACTTGGGCTACAAAATGGACTCAAGGCCAGCCTGAACTGCATAGTGAGACCCTGTCTCAAAAAGACAAAAAAAAACTGATGGAGAAATAAATATTTTCCAAGAAAAAGGCCACCTCAAGAAATTCATGACTACCAAACCAGTACTGCAAAAAGTAATTAAAGGAACACAGGACAGTCACTGTGACACTGACATCACCAAAGAGCCCAAAGGATGATACATCTAGTTAGGAGGCTAGTTAAATAAAAGGATAAAAAATAAAAGAATCAGCAATGAAAAATAATGCCATAACAGGATTCAGTAAGTACCTTTCAATAATAACTCTGTAGTGTATATACCTGAATCCCTACTCAAATGGCACAGGTTGACATCTGGATCAAAAAATAAAACCCAGAGACCCTTAATCCCTCCACTGTAAACCCTTCAGCCTCCTGATACAGACTCACACGCAACACTGCAGTGAGCTCCAGACCTTTGACTGGACGCTTTGGATCTCCAGCACACAGACAGCCCTCCTGCACTCTTTCATAACTGACTCTGTGGACAACAATTATTTCTAGTGTAGAGACTTCTGGGAAGATGGAGACCAGGTGAGCAGCAAAGGAGCGATCCTCCTTGATAAACACCACCAGCTCGAGACAGACTTGGCGAACGTGAATGCTGGGACCTCGGCTGGGAAGTTCAAACTGAACGTGTTTCTCTGAGCTGCCGGGGAAGGCGCGGTAGGGCGGCCCAAATTGTCCTGGCGAGACACAGGAAAGCCCCGAACGCTGGGCACCAGAGACGCTCTGCGCGGGGAGGGGGCTTGGCTGGGTCCGAGTGCCCTGGGGGCACAGCCAGCTCGATCCCTCCCACTTCCCGAACCAGCACAGCTTTCCAGCGATTCCCATCAGAAATCGGCTTTTTAGCAGCAGCAACGCCGGGCGGTCTCAGATCTCGCGCGCATTAGGCAGGCTATGCAGCCAAGGCCTTCAGTGACCTGCAGTCCGCGGCCAAGGCGGCGTGAGGAGCAGCATAGGAGCGGAGCATCCCGCTCCCTTCCCGAGACCCGGAGAGCGCCAGGAAACAGAAGTGGCGGCGAGTGGCGGATCACCAGCATAGCACAAAAAACTGGCACTTTGGAACCTTCCTGCCTGCAGGGACTCCGAAAACTGGCGAGCTGTCTGTGCTCGCGACTGGATCACCAAGTGGGGGAGGAGATCCATCCCTATACCTGCAGGGAACCCTGGGAGGGCGGGAGAGCGGTCCTACACACCTCACCCAGGTCTCTCGGTAGGGAGTAGCTAACCAACATCTGTACAGCCTTTTAAGCAGAACTCTCAGCAGAGAGCTTAAGGGACATGCTCCGGAAGAGAAGGAGTCATTAGAGCAGCCTCTGCAGCAGACCTTTGCCTGCTGAACTGCCTGGGGAATTTAGAGCTCAACATTTTGAATCTGATACCCAAAAATGGGAAAACGGAGGAACAAAACGCAATCTCAGAACTCAACCCCACCCAGAACAAGTCCTGAATGCAAGGATACAGGGGAACTAGGAAGCCACATATCTGCAAGATATGAAAAGATTGCATCCGAAATGAAACAACTCCAACAGGCCATAAAAGAGCTTAAAGCAGAAATAAGCCACATACCTGCAATGATCTCTCAGACAAAAACTGAACTGAAAATTATAATGGAAGAAATGTTCCGTACACAAAGAGAAGAAATAGATAAAAGATTAGAAAAAAATAGGAAACAAATGGAAATGTTACAAGAGCAATTTAGGAATGAATTACCAAGAATGAAACAGGTCCAAAGAGATTGCCAGGATTTGAAAACTTCCACGGAAAGCTTGCAAAACCGCTTAAATGAAACCGAAGATAGAATTTCAGACCTTGAAGACAGCATGGCAGCTTATGAGTGTGAAAGGAAGGATCTCATAAAATTATCAAAGACACAAGAAAAATCAATCCAAGAGCTGCAAGATGAAGCAAAACGCAGTAATATTCGAGTAATAGGAGTGAGTGAAACAGCAGGAGACCACACAAACGATATAAAAAGAATATTTGCTGAAATAAAAACAGAAAATTTCCCAAACAAGGTAAAAGATACTGAGGTACAGTTAATTGAGGCATATAGAACCCCAACAATCCATAACCCAAAGAAAAACACACACAGACATATAACAGTCAAGATCCCAGATATCCAGCAAAAGAACACAATATTAAAAGCTGCTAGAAAAATGAAACAGATCACCTATAAAGGAAAGCCCATCAGAATCACAGCAGACTTCTCAATGGAAACCATGAAATCAAGAAGAGCTTGGAGCGAGATATTACAGATTCTGAGACAAAACAACTTCCAACACAGACTGATGTATCCTGCAAAACTATCCCTCAAATTCAATGGAGAAATAAAATATTTCCACGACAAAGAACAACTGAAGAACATCATGAGTGCTAAACCAGCATTGCAAAAAGCACTAAAAGATATTCTAGACAGAGAAAAAAGAGACCACAATCCCAAGAAGAATGAGAGAAATAACTCCCTAAACAGAACAAGTAATTAAACGGTCAGCAAAAGAAGGAAAACAACAACAAGTAAATAACATGACTAGACTAAGCCAACATATAACCATTATAACCATTAATGTAAATGGCCTCAATTCACAAGTCAAAAGGAAAAGATTGGCAGAGTGGATTAAGGAACACAATCCATCGATATGCTGTATACAGGAAACACATTTTACTCAAAAGGAAATCCACAGGTTGAAAGTTAAAGGTTGGAAAACAATTCTCCATGCAACAGGTCCCCAGAAAAAAGCAGGGGTAGCTATTATGTTTGCAAACAATGTAAACTTCAAACCAAAAACAATCAAAAGAGATAAAGAAGGCCACTATATACTAGTTAGGGGAAAGCTGCAAGAGGAAGAGATAACAATCCTTAACATTTATGCACCAAAACATGGAGCACCTAACTTTACAAGTCAAATCTTGACAGATGTAAAAAATCAAATAACTAATAACACTATTGTAATAGGGGACCTAAACATCCCTCTGACGCAAAGAGACAGGTCAACCGGACAGAAACTCAGCAAAGAAATAACAGACCTGAACCAAAAGTGTGAACAGATGGACTTAGTAGATGTATACAGAGTGTTCCCCCCCCAAGGATCAGAATACACATTTTTCTCAGCTGCACATGGGTCTTTCTCCAAAATAGACCACATTCTAGCCCATAGAGCATATCTACCTAAATGCAAAAGAATTGAAATTATCCCATGCATATTATCGGACCACAGTGCAATAAAATTGGAAATTAATGACAAAGAGAACTCCAAAAACCACATAAACACGTGGAAATTAGACAAC